>JBAMJV010003578.1:0-29616 GCA_037951105.1 Echinarachnius parma | reverse complement strand
GAACACAAACGAAGGGTTAACATATATTTTGAGAAAATTGTACAAATTTGTAATTTTGTGTACAAAAAGTAAAGGGGAGTAGTCCACAACTTTGCCAGAGTGCGTTGCCAATTTGAGTCACTTTGTATCAATAAATAGATTATTCCAAAGAGGCCATAGTTGTTTTTATTTCTTGGCCGATTGTGCTCAAACTTTCAGAGACTATTCATCCATCATATTTAGTGTATTATGGTGCATACAACGATTTGTCTAGTTTTCATTGTCCTTTAATAACATTCTCAGTATTCTATATATACAATTGAAGCTTACGTTCTTTATCGTACGATGGTAAAGCCAGCGACAAACATAATGTACTATGTTATGCAGCACAGTACGCGACGCTGTACATAATTAGTACAGCAGATTTATATATATAATTGACGACGCGACGAACTAAATGTATCTATATAGATACAGCCTTCTGCTAAAAATATTTTAGCGTTTACTTTCCATCATTTTGTACGTCAATATCTCGAGATATACCCATTTTGCCAATGATAGCACGACGATACTACGCATAACCTCGTAAATATAGCGACTACGGACTTGTGCATATTTATATGCAGAAGGGTGTATCCGTGTAAAAATGGTCCTTTACAAGCATCTTTCGACAACTTGAAATAATAATAATATAACAACAATTGGAAAAGCTTGGATATTCCATAATTGTTGTCTTGTTTTGGGGACAACTTTTTATGTATTTCTTTGTTGTTTTATTCAACTTATGTTTTTAAATGTTTTTGTTTTTGAGCCCTAAAACAAACACCTAAACTGAGAACAAGACCAAATAATAATGTTTTATCTAATAAGTAATGTTTTATGAGCAATTTTATGGCTAACATGCAAAAACAAAACGTCAGGTGACTTCGTAACGGTAGGTCCGATTTTCGAAAAATTTCGTTTTTAAAGATACCAAGACTCGAAAGAAGAAACGTCACGAAGCGGCGGTGCAATATCTTTATACGTTTCAGAGCAGTTAAGCGTTTTATATGTTTAACTATCATTCAATAATCATTGCATTATAACCGTTAGTTTTTAATGATAACTTACAAGCTTCAGTAACTAAAATTATGTTTGACCAAAACTGTACTACACCTTTAATTGTTGACCCTACTTATTTTTTTAAGAAATTATCCGGGGGAATTTCACAAAGATCCCAAGACAAACTAAACACTCAGTTAGACTTAAACATTATGGAAAGCCATAAGTTTCTCGTTTAATTCTTACACAAGTTCTTTGAACAGGCCTACAATTTTAATACAATAACAAAAAAAAATTATTATAGAGAATTTTATAAAAGTGAGATATTGATGTAAACGTTTTTTTGACAGTTTTAAATATTCCCATTTGGGCTTTTGACTTTGCATAAATCCGAAGCTAAAAACTGCTTGCCATATTTTTAAGTCCAACTTAGTGTTAATTTTGACTTGGGATTTGTTGTGAAACACCCAGGGATGTTTATTATTATTTTTGTAATTGAATAGTTGTTATTTGCTGAAAACCATTGATTGGCCTATGAGGATGTCTTTTATAGCGCTCTTTGCCTATAATTAGAGTTAGATTTATATCTCACCTTGTGGGCTATTGTTCACTATAGCATATTATATAAAAATTAAAAAAATAAAAACATTTGTGAATAACTAATTAAAGAAAACAAAATCAAATTGTGTTTCTAGGAATGCGCTTTTTTATTTTCCTATTTTCTTTACCCTTTCCCGAAGCATGATCATCACGCTTATTGTATATGGTTAGGGTTGGATCAGTGGCGTAGGTGTGTGGGGCATGCGACCCCAAATAATTTGACAAATCAATACCCAAAAAACATAAGGGAACATTTTCTCATACCTTGTTGTATTTGTATTTATCAATAAAGCATGGGAGAGGATTTGTTTTTCCCGAATTTCTCTTCTGTTAAAATAGTAGTTATGGTCGAAATATTCCGATTTAAAATATCTAGAGCAGAATTTTAAACTGTGCACAAAGTAAGTGCAATGAGTTAATGAAATATCACTTTGCAGTTTTACCCATTAACTCGGTCATAATTATGACTTTCATTTATACCATGAATGTTCACACCTCACTCAGTAGACATATCAGATTAAAAGAAATACACATTTATTAAACCCTTCGTCAGTTCTGCACATTTCAGCAAATGTACTAGGTCCCTTTTTATGTTTAAAATCTGCCGAATCGTTTTATACTCACCATCTTCTCTCACATCATTCTTTCCACTTCTCACTCTTTGAATTCACAAAGGTTTCTCTTAATTGTTTACTATACATATCAAAATTGATTATAACTACATGTATAACCATACGTCGCATTACATTTGAACAGGTACTCTTTTATTCATATTTGTTGTCAAAAAGATGTCAATTAATGTCAATTACTTATCAATAATTAAAATAGTCCAAAATGTACTGAATATTTCGTTGATGATGCTATGAACCCCTTGTGTACTGGAACCTGGTGGGCAAAACAAATCTATTTGGTTAAAGAATCATGAAGAGAACGGCTTAAAGGTGTAGTTCAGTTTTGGTATAGAGGGCGCTGCACGAAATATTCTTTTTGTGAGATAATGAAAAACTGAGTGTACAATTTCAAAGAGCATACAATTTTAATGACACAATAAACTGTATTCGATCAAAATCGGTTCAGAAACAGCTGTAGTATCAATGAATACATCTGATCGGAATTCATCTGGGGGCCCAGATTTATTCGATGATTTTTGTATTATTACAAAAATGCTTAGACTTTTTCTAAAAAATCAAAAGAGGTTTTTAAATAGTTGTTGATGATCTCTCTATTTAATCATTATTTCATCAATACATCACATGCATAGGTTTCTATGAAAATGGTTGAAACCAACCAATGCTTTTTTAGAGAGCGCCCTCTTGTGTTTAATGGCTTCTTTTGAATGATAACAGGCTTTTTACTTAGTCGTTTGTAATTTTCTATACATTTCGAGCATGGTAAAGTTATAACTATTAGTTTTGTAATATTATTGTGCAAGTTTTGGTTACTAAAGCTCAGTCCTTACCCAAAACTGTACTACCCCTTTAATATATGAATATCTTACTTCCAAAAGGCGCTAAATCCACTTTTTTATAAAATTGAGTTAAAGATATGAGTACATTAATAAGCTACGTAGCTATCTAGAAATCCATATTGTATGACAAATTATAACAAAGTCAAAATCAAAATATGGACTGAATAAACGTATTCCCATAGGCATGTGTACAATGCTGGATAGAGAAACCTACTTTTCTTCAAAATTGAAAAGGTGGATTTAGCGCCTTTTGGAATTAAGCTTCATTAATTAAGCTTCATATAAAGACTATTTAACGGCTATTTCTACTAACTACTACTAATACTTCTACTACTACTACTACTACTACTACTACTACTACTAACTACTACTACTACTACTACTACTACTACTACTACAATGCTTCTGCGACTATAATAATACGAAGAATGAGTAAAAGTTGAGTGAGAAGAAGAAGAAGAAGAAGAAGAAAGAAGAAGAAGAGAAGAAGAGAAGAAGAGAAGAAGAAGAAGAAGAAGAAGAAGAAGAAGAAGAAGAAAGAAGAAGAAGAAGAAGAAGAAGAAGAAGAAGAAGAATAGAACAACAATGAGAAGAAGAATAATGTATAATAATGTAAAATAAGATATAAACATTAATCTGACAAAATAATAAAAGCATTGTTATTAAGTCATGTTCTTATTGATTAAACGTGTAAATAACTTGCCATTATATGGATTGACGTACTGCCGATGTAGAGCGATACTAGAAATCCACGCACAGAAACGAACTGCAGTCAATCGCGTAAGTATCCGCTTTGATGGTTGTTAAACAAAGTTTGATTGGACGACAAGCTATTCAACACAATCCATAGACGTATACGAATGGAAAAACAATGATTAATTCGATGCTAATATTCAACAAATAATTAAAGAAAACGATGGCTCATGAGATCCATTTTATTCGGTGATGAAATTCAAGATTACTACCGGAGAATATCTTAGGGGTCTTTATATAACTAATGTTATCCCTATTCTCCGGTAAGTGGTGTAGCCATTGTGAAACGACGTGGTTATCAGACACGTTTCGAATCATTGAAATGAATGCGAATGATGATCAGAACAGTTTTCGATGCACATTATTTACAATAAATGTGAACTGCTATCCGCATGAAAACATCGCGGTTAATGTCAGTGCGCAATGCGCCCGCAGGGCACGTCCTTTCTCACATCGACTCGACGTCCAATATCCATACCAACGGACGTTATGCGCATGCGCATCGCCTTAAAAAACGGTATAGATGTTATGTAGTTGAGTTGTCGTTCAGTTTACTTGCCATACTATTAATGTTGTGTATTTATATTTATTAGGTATGTGAGAAGAGAAATTGGTATCCATTAATTTTGTGAAAAAACAACCAAAATCGCTTAGAGCTTTCACACAACTTCTCTTGTACCTTGTTGTTTGGCTTATGGTAACAGAATAATTTTAAATGGGCTTAGATTTTTCAATGTCTCCCTAATTATGGCGATTTTTAAGATTGAATTTGTACAGCGTCTGTAGAAGCTTTCGACCGTAGTCAAGAGCATCCGATTTAGGAATCCTGAATTCGGATACTTTACACGAACGATCGCGAAACAATCAGACATCGATTTACTATTTTTCACCAGGTAAACATTATTCCCTTTTGTATGAAAATCTCATTTATCTATCTTAATAATCCTCCAATGATATTGGTATATGATGGAGTGCATTATAGTCAACCACCAAGCCGATCGTGCCACAATACTAATACACACACGCAACACACACGTACACACACACACAACACACACACACACACACACACACACACACACACACACACGCACACACACACACACACACTCACACGCACACACACACACACACACATACACACACACGAACATTTGCATGCTATATTATGTAGGTCAAATTCTTTTTTTAACATTTTTATTTGAATTGATATTAAGGTCATTCCAAACATTTGATTATGTTCAGTCATCTAGTTTGTGTTTGTATGCGAATTTGAATGATAATAGCAGACTTGCTGACGATTTGTTAAAATTGAATACAACAGGGTGCTAAAACACTTGATTGAAGAGCTAAAGGTAATTCACTTAATTCAAGTTTAAACAATAATGTTAAGCCTTCAGCTCGAATATGCGAATATGAATGAAACAATTGTTAATGAAAATAAAAACAATTATATAAATTGGCCATGAAAACTCTTTCGTGTCCTACAGAAGAAGGGGATTATTGTTCTACCGTAAAAGGATCTAGTAACTTTGTTGACATGTGCTTAAACTTAGGAAGAGGTGATAAAATGGGTAGTTCTGTGATGTGATATGTCCACTGAGGGATGTATGAAAATAGCATTGTAAATGAGTGTCATATGACCAAGTAATGAGCGAGAATGCAAAATGATATTCACTAACTCATTGCACTGATTGTGTACACAGTTATAATTATCCACTAAATATCTTTATAACGAAAGAGAAATTCAGAAAAACCAATACCCGTTCTAGCTTATATTAGTAATACGATTTTTACAACGTTATTAGATCACTTTAAGTTGCAGCTTGTGCATTGACAGTTATTGGATAAGATTTAAATGTTTCTAGAATGTAATATCAAATATAATGGTCTAATGTATATAAGATAAGATAAGATAAGATAAGATCAATTTGATTGGTCTTCAAACATATAAATGTTATTACAAAATGTGTCATCCACTGGCAAATGGAATAGAAGGCAGTAATAACAATAATGAACTTCATTACAATTCTAACAATTTCTATAAACATTACAAAACAGTTGTATGCATGATCATGCCCTGCATGCCTAACAACACCAACTAATTATACCTATTTGTTGCATCTGGTCACTGGACTAATGGAACGAAAAAGGCATAATTAATTGGTGTTGTGTAGGCCTGCAAGGCATGATCATGCCTACAACATGCCTAATATAAAGATATTAGTTAATGGAAATTATGATCTTATTATATTCGTCATTGTTCTGTAAAGATGTAGCAGAGCGGGTGTTCCCAATAGCCGGTTCTGTAATGTATGCAAATATTATGCGTAGGACGTCAGACTCCCCGTTGGCAAGCTTAACAATAGTAACTATGTCCGGCAAGCTCCAGCAAACCTAGCTTGCCGGACTAGTTACTATTGTTCAGCTTGCCAACGGAGATTCTTACGTCATACGCATATTATTTGCATACATTACAGAAGCGGTCTATTCGCTAGACATGTGAATGTATTTCTTGATCATTGAAGGAAGGTTGTACATATTTGACGCATGAGATTGGTTTTAAAATAAATGAAATAAACACATACAATAGGCAAATACAATGTTGCATAACTGAACTAATTATTGTTGATTGCTATCTATAGAAGTCCGTGTAGGCAAATGTTTGAATGGAATTGTATTCTATCAGGTCATGTCGATGTTACTTGATTGTATTATCAACTATAACATGTCAATTTATCAGCTAAGAAATTAAGGCATGGAATAATAATCAAAAGGTCGTAGTTAAAGCGTAAGAGCAAATTTTTGTTAGTACATTAGATTTTATTTGGGCATAAGTCTGATGATGATTATATCTACATATATTCATCAGCAAAGAGTGACAACACTTAATTTGATGAAAATTTGTCAGCAAAAGTAATTTGGAAAAGCAAAAATAGGTATACTGAACGTCGCGCGTTAATATTACATGAAATTGTCCTAATTGCACTAAACGAGTCGCGTACAATAGGAAGTACGCGGCAACATGAAATGGATGGGAATGGGACGGGTGACGTGAGTATTTGCCCCACAATCATCAAAGTGTTATTTTCAACATTTCTTAATAGTTTCCCTATTACCAGCTGGAACAGAAACAAAGAAGAGCAACTGCCCGGGGGTTCATGTCTCCATGGGCGTACGTGAACATTTGACCCGTGGGGGGGGGGGGGGGTGCCCGTATATCACCGTCTGTTATCTAAAAATAATTATCTTCCCCCTGAAAATATAGTTTTGCATTTACATTACATAAGAAATGAATTATTGAAAAAGGTGTTTTCGTTCCAATACGCGTTGACTAGTTTTAACCCCTCGGGGAAACAGCCCCCCCCCCCCCCCCCCCTCAAAAAAAACAAGAATGACAATGGTTTCGGTAACATCATCTGCTTATAAGTCGTCCATCATTTTGTACCTACAAGCAATGTGCATTAATTTAGGAGAACTGTTATTACTATGTCGATTAGACACAGGTGATGACCGCCACCCATCTGATCGTACAACGATACTAAAACACACAAAGGCGGCCACACACGCACACACCCACACACTCAGACACACATTCGCAGGCATGCATACACACATACATACACGCGCATACGCACACATACTCGCACATACATACATGCACGCACATACGCACACACACACGCACACGTGCACGCAAACACACACACATACACACACACATTCGCATGCAAGCGTATATACCTACACGCACATACGCATACACACGCGTACAAACATACATGCACGGACATACGCATACACGCGCACGCATACAAGCACACGCACACACACCCACACAAACAACACACACATACATACACGCTCATTCGCATGCAAGCGTACATACACGCACATATACATACAAACGCATGCATTCACACACCTACACGCACATACCAATACACATGCACACATACACGCACGCACACACACACACATACGCATACATATATACATACATACATACACGCATATACGCGAATAAATACACGAATATATGCATACACACGCTACATACATACACGTACATACACACACATACACACACCCATGCACACATGCACGCATACACACGCACACATACACGCACAAACGCATACACATACATACACGCAGATACGTATACACACATATATACATGCATACATACATGCACATACTTATACAAATTCATATTTACATACATACATACATAAATACACGCATACACGCACATACTTATACACACGCATTCATACATACATACATACATGCACACACACCCACACATACGCGAACACACTCTTCACAAGCACACATTAAATCGAGGAAGTTATCTTCTTTACATAGCCTTTAATATTTTGAACAGTCAAGAAATGAAACGAAAAGTTTCATATAAAGTAAGAACAAAATACAAATATTAATGAAATGTATTATAAAGTCAAATATTGGTTCTCTTACACTTTAACTTACACGTACACTAACACTTACACATTAAGGGGATAGTACAGTTTGGATTAAACAAAATGTTAGTAACTAAACCTTGTCAGTTATTATTCAAAACTAACAGTTATAATTCAATGATGCTTGAATGGTAGAAAAACATGTGAACGGCTGAGTTACAAGGCTGTTTTGATTCAAAAAGCAGCTGTAAACAAATAAGGGGCCTCCTAGAAATCTCAAGTTTCAACCATTTTTAAAATCAAAATATTCGAATTCGATGTTTGATAAAACAAATTATTCAATAGAGAGATGATCAAAAACAATTTTAAATCCATGTTGGTATATGTTCAGAAATGTGTAGGATTTATAAACATTTGCTTACATTATTAAATAAACGTTGGTCCCCACACACTTATTCCAATATATTTATGGATATTTCAGCCGTTTCTGAAGCGATTTTGATCAAACAAAGTTGATCCTTCTATTAAAATGGTGTGCTTTTTCAAATGTTACGCTTAATTTGTCATTACCTCACAAACAATTATTACTTGAATGGCCCTCTAAACCAAAACTGAACTACCCCTTTAAATACTGCTTAATAATTATCATTACACGCTTTTTTACAATAACATTTCTTTTCTATACAATTTACATGTTCTTGCTAATACAAACAAGTAAAATCGACATGACCTAATAAAATGAAATTAATTTGAAATATTTTACCTAGATAATGTCTTGTATAGATATCAGCGCATCAACGATGAGTTCAATTACGTAACAGAGTATTTTCTTTATCAATGATTTTAAATACAGTCAAATATTTACATAATTTAATGATCAAGAGACAAGATATACATTCACATACCGTAACTAACGTATCAGGAACATCGTTGCATTCTTACGAATATTATCACAATGAATGGAAAAGTAAAATGTTGCTAAATTAACAATGACGAATATAATTAAGGTCACAATTTCCATTTACTACTTTCTTTAAGTAGATTCGACCAAATATATATAGAATTATATAGATAGCAAAGCATCAATAATAAGTTCAATTATGTTATATTGTATTTGCCTTATAAATGTATGTATTTCATTTATTTTAAATGCAATCTTATAAGTCAAATATATACACTTTTGAATGATCTAGATGCAATATTTACACTCATATAACGTATTATGAACATCGTTGTGTACTTACAAATACTAACATAATTAATGGAAACGTTCATTTGGCTAAATCTTTACAAAACATTGGCGCATATAATAGGGTCACAATTTCCATTTATTACTATCTTTATGTAAATTATACCAAAAGATTTGAAATAACATTATATATATTTACTATTATTGATTTAACATGTTATAGTTCGTTAAAGGGATAGTTGAGTTCTGGTAAGGAGAGTACAGTTTTGGTGAAACTGAATTTTAGTAACCAAAACCTGCATCATTACATTACAAACTAATAGTTATAACTAGAAAGGAACACAGAATTACAAATGACGTAGTAAAGATCGTGTTATCATTAAAAAAGAGCCGTTTAAACGTAAGAGGGCGCTCTCTGAACACTCATCGGTTTCAACCATTTTGAATAAAATATTGTGCATGTGATGTTTTGTTGAAATAGTGATTAGATAGAAAAATAACCAACAACTATTTAAATACCTATTTTTTTACTTTTTGAACATAGGAAGCATTTTTTTGAATTTTGAACGGCTGGTTCAAAATTCTCTAATAAACCTGGGGCCCCAGCTTTATTACAAATTGTTATATTTATGGATATTTCAGCCGTCTCTGAACCGATTTTGATCAAACAAAGATGATTTTATTATTTAAATATTATGCTCTTTCAAATTTTACATTCAGTTTTTCATTACCTCACACACAAAATGAGTAGTCTAGCGCCCTCTCTACCAAAACTCAACTATCCCTTTAAATTTAATATGATAAAGATTCTTACGAGCCCGTCAATGTAAACCAATAATTGCTCTTCCGCGGGACACTAAATAAGAATAAGCTTTCAACGCCAAAGTTTCATTGGCATTTATAATCGGTTCATTCATGGAGGCTTAAAGGGATAGTTGAGTTTTGGTATAAAGGGCGCTGCACGAAATATTTGTTTCGTCTGGTAATGAAAACTGAGTCAAATTTGAAAGAGCATACAGTTTTAATGACAGAATAAACTTTATCTGATAAAAATCGGTTCAGAGACGGCTGAAATATTGATACTGAAAAATGCTGCACTTTTCAAAAATGTACAAAAGATGTTTTTAAATAGTTGTTGATGATCTTTCTATATAAAAATTTTTTTTAACAAAACATCACATGCCCCATTTTGTATTAAAAATGGTTGAAACCAATGAGTTGTTAGAGAGCGCCCTTTTGAGTTTTAACGGCTATTTTTTTAATCATAACATGCTTTCTACTGAGTCGTTTGTAATTTGTTATACCTCTCGAGCATGACGGAGTTATACCTATTATTTTGTAATGTAATGGTGCAAGTTTTGGTTACTAAAATTCAGTTTGACCAAAACTGTACTCTCTGTATCAAAACTCAACTATCCCTTTAACAATGGTGTTAAACTTGAATTAACTGCATTCGATTTAGTTCGGTCATGTGTTTTAGCACTAATTTCATTCAGTTTTTACAAATTGTCGGCAAGTCTGCTACCTAGCATTCAAATTCGCATACAAACACAAACCATTTTAAAAGTTGAATGAAAATAAGTACATTATTTTATTCGAATGACCATTATACCAATTCGAATGCTAAAAAACGAATTTGACCTACAAAATATAGCTGCGGTGACAGAATCAGCAAAATTGAATATACGCAATATAATGTGTTTGATCAGTTTACGAAATTGACTTGAAAATCCTATATTACCCTTTGCTCTCTTCTCAACCCTTTCAATTGAATTGCCTTGCTTTACGACCTAATTGGCCCACGATATGAACATTAAAGCAATTTATGTAAAGATCGAGCAATATACGTACATGGTCTCTTGAAAAGCGCCATCTGATGCGACGCGCATGGGTCTTTAATCTGTTTCCTTTATAGTTTAAAATTCACATAGTGTTAAAGCCAAAAAGCAGTAATGGGAAAGTTAGGGAAATCAACTCTATTTGTCAAACTTATTGATCAACATGGTTGAAATAGTATACAAGAAGTTTTATATGGTACAATCTTAACCATAACATCGTTAAATGCAGAATTATAAGGAAATTTCAATTTGCTTGCTTTAATTCCCATAGCGACCCACTCAAATTCGCGTGCGACGTGGTTTGCACAGAATGCAGATGAATTGAGTCCGTGGTATGTGACAGACCGTCGCATTTTATTGCTCAAATAGTCAATTCATGAAACAGTTTTTTTTTTCTTCCAACGTTTTACATTTACAGATTAGTTATGATATCCTTTCACATATTCGCTGATAACAGCGTATATTCCATTTGTTGTGTGCAGGGAGTTTCCCATTACAGCTATTTTGCGTTTATACAGGAACAACTATTTTCCCGTCAACAATGTGCTGACATTTACTATGCGTACGACGTACATTTTGAAATTATTCCACAAGCACGACATCTCATTATTAATGCCAATAATCGAACACGAAACAGTATAGACACTATAACATCTATACAAACCAAAAGAAAACTGTCCTCTTAGAATGATAGTAAAATCAATCATTATAAATTTATTAGACTGTGAACACTCCTTTTCTCATAATTGTTAAACTGACAACTTATTAACCTTGAATATTGATACAATGACTTCCGTTGCAAAACGCATAAAACGCCAGTTTTGACAATCATAAAGTAAGGCGCCGCTATTGTAACACCAACCAGTGCCATTGATTTTTTTCTTCATAATTATTATCAAGGTGTATTTCTTGACAACATATTTTCTTTTCGTATCATCATTAACACTCACAAATATCGCTAAATGACACCAATTTAGAAATTGAGATTTGGAATAAATCAATCACCAATGTTGCAGGTACTTCCGGTCCATCCGGGCTCGCAAGTGCAGCTGAAACCATCCATTGTGCTGTAACACTGGCCCTGTTCACAGGAGTTGCTCCAACAAGCGTCTCCAGCTATTAGACGTGTGGATACAAACATTCAAAAAAATAGTATTACTATTAGTAGCGTTTAGAACTAAGTCACTTTAATCATTGTTGATAGTAACCATGGTAAAGCTGCTATTGTTACACCAAGAACAAATGCTTTTTAGATGATTCAATAACTACATATTAAGGTGTATTTATTGAAGATAATATCAACAGTATCGTAACTCATTTGTAATAGTTTGGTCCATCTTGATCAGGTTGAAGTGCTTCAACAAAACATAACAAAATACATTTAAAAAAACAGCATACTTTCAAGTTTGCAAGAAAATGATCATATCCGTCTGTCAAATAGAAATACCGGAAATATCTTTAAAAAAACAATGGACATGGTTTACTCAATGATTCCATCTAGTATGAATATTATAAGAAAACATGTTACTTAATAGTTGGCTGCTCTGTGCATTATTTGTATACAAATATCAATGAATATATAATATATTACACGTATGCACTCAAATGAAAGGGGACTTATTAAAAATTAAATTTTAATCAGAGATAAAATTGGACTCAATTTCAACCAGATGGATGCCTCCGCATATATAAGCAGAGTCACCTTTGACCTTTAACCTAGCTACCCTTTAAATATAATCAGTTCATTGGCCGTTCAAGATACATACATGTACAAAGTTACATGGCAATCTGTAAACCAGAATTGTTCAATCACTTTATTATCTCATCAACATACATTCATGTACCAAGCTTTGCGACAATAAGTCAATTGGTTCTTGCGATATCATAACGGGCTATTTGGCATATGTAATGACTGAGCCATGCGACCTTTGAACTCATGACCCAAAAATCGAATTAGTTCATTGGCTCCTCAGGATACATGCATGTACCAATTTTGGTGACAATAAGTAAATCGGTTCTTAAGAATCCGCAATAACGATCTATTTTCACATACATAATGATACTGTGACATTTGTCCTTTGACCTCTTAACCCCACAATTTATTCAGTTCATTGGATTTTCAAGATACGTAGATGTACTTAGCTTGGTCGAAATCCGTCAACCGGTTCGTGAGATATCGCGATAACGAGAACGGGACGTACTTGTACGGACATACGGACGGACGGACGGACAGCCAGAAAACATAATGCCTCCGACCACTTCGTTGCCGAGGCATAAAAATGTTGATTACACAGAGACGCAACAAATCCTATATTAATGAAGATTATGCAATGAGATTTACAAATGAGGTAAGGTCTCAGTTCCTTATCATTTTTCATTGGCTACTCGATCTTATCAGATTTCTACATGCGATTCCCTGATGGGTAGATACAAGTCAACATTTTAAAACCGTTCATACCTTGAACGGGACCTGTCCCGTAAAGCTCCATTCTCAAGCTGATGTGTCTTTGCCAGGTAACGGGCAGAAGACGCAGATACCGGCACATTACCGGGGCGGGGAGGGTGTTCCGAACCACTGTGTCTTGATCAGAATTAGCTTCAAGGACCTGTGTAAAGAGGATAAACATAGTGCACATAATGTATATATACTAAGCTGAAAAGTCATAACAGGTCCTCCCATTGTTAAGTCAAAATAAAACAGTCAAGTATTCAAACCTTACACTAAATAAAGTGTACCGGTATCAGCTTTGTAAAGCTTCATCAAGACGTTGTATAGCCTTTTGAATGATCAACATTCATAGTTATTTGGAATGATGCACTCTTATATTAGTCATCATCGATACTAACAACCGCACTGTCATTCCCCTGTACCATATGGCAACTGTTTCATAGCTACCTATGATAATAAGATTAAGTTTTTTAAAGGAATGCGTGCATTTAGAGAGGTATTATTCTGGAGTATGATACCTTTCTAAATTAATATTTATTTTGAATTAAATCCAACCGAAACGCTCACAAAACCGTACTTGGGTTTACCTTACAGACAGTGTATAAACATTACACTCAGTTTCAGAGGGGTACTATGTATGTTCATATCGTTCATTAGTTTCGAATACCAACAAGTTGTATATATTTATTATTTCCAACTTCTATCAAAGTAGCATTAACGCTTCGATAGCTATGATAGTTTTCAATGTATAACTAAGATCATAGATGAACTACAAACAGTGTATACATAATGTATTTGAAATTAAATGAAATGGATTTAGCAAACCAAACTTCGTTTACAAAGAGAATAAAATCAACGAATAATCTCAATACGCGCCCGAATACTATTCGACCTAATCATACCGGGTTGTTTTACTGAAATGAAAAGCCGTGATAAGAGGCAGGATTCAACATAACATCGATTAATCTAATTGATTAAAATATGGAACTTACCAAATCTACTCCACTACCTGTAACAGTGTCAAAGGTCACACCGTCCAAGCTGTAGGTCACCTTGTAGCTCATCACCCATTGGGAAGCGTCCTGGCGTCCTTGTGTTGCCACAGCAACGACACGATACGGAGAGCCGAGATAAACCTGAATTTGTCATAGTAGAATATGATAAGCCGTCATTATCATTACTACTATAATACAAACAAACGTATGATATTCATTGCATTATTCTTGTGTCATTTTCATCTTGTGTTTGTAATGCAAAATAATAATAACACAAATGCACATGCTACTACAAATAGTAATAATAATACTGATAATACACAATAACAAAAATACTACTAATAATAACAATACTACTACCAACAAATTAAAATGTTACTACAAATACTAATAATAATGCAAAACCAGTAACTAATGCAATGGATGTATTGTATATGCTTTTATAATATTATTTAACATTATGTATACATATTTTATACATTCAATGTTAATTACAGTTGAGGTATAGATCACAAAATAATTGATACTACAATTATATTGTAACAATTTTGTTGAGTTCCAACAAACATCATAGCAATATAATTCATATACGTATGATGAACACATGACATACTTATTTTATAGACATAAAACGATGTATATTTTGATTCACATAGTTAAGGGTTAAAATATACCAGTGTTAAACGACCCTTTCGCTAACCTGAATCCATTTATTTGCGTCATTTTTACCGGCGCACCATGCTCCTGTCAAGGCACCATCAAGAACCGCATTCAACCGGCCCCGTCTGGCTCCGTGGTTCGCATCCCACTCGCTAGATGCACTCAGACTCGAATCAGGGATGGTATTGGACTCAATTCCAAGAGGACCGTCTTTCAAAGAAAAGGTAATCCATTTTACTTAGGGATAATCTCGGTGCAAAGTGATGTGTCATCATTTAAGTATTATGGTTAGACAGAGGATCCCTTATGTGATAAATGTTCAGTTTTATGCGAATACATATCTAATTACAGTATTATATACTATTTGTTTTACGTTATATTCATGTTGATCTATCATCACTGTATTGCAGTATGCAAGCACAATCGTACTGTTAATTCTGTCTTCGTATCTCTATGTATGCACACTCTTCTCATGCATCCATCATACACCCGCTAGCTTCTATCTGACTTTCATTATTACCATTCTCTATCTCCACCCCTTCCCCTCTCTGTTTTATGTTTAATGGCTCTCATTGCTTGGCTCACCCATAATGTCACTGCACTTTTGACTGTAATTGAATGCTCTTTGTTGTTTGTACGATTGTGAGCTTTCACTATTATTGACTATAGTTTTCCAGTAATAACCCATCTTGTACATGACAGAAATAAAGCGATTTAAAACGAAAATCTTCAGGGAAATAAACCAATTACCAATGCTGCAGTTACTACCGGTCCATGCGGGCTCGCAGGCGCAGTTTGGACTATTCAATGTGCTTTTACACTGGCCATGAATGCAGGGGTTGCTCCAACAAGCGTCTCTGGCTAAGTATGTGGATAACAAAGAAACCATTATTACTACATGTATAAAAAGAGTTTAGAACTCAGTCGCATTAGCAATTATCAGTGTTGATAGTTTTAGAGTTAAGCCACTATTGTATCACCAAATATCGTTAATTAACAAAAAATGATTAAATGATTCTGTAATAACATATTATCAAGGTATATTGATTGAATTTAATATCAGCATTATCGTGATGTAATAGTTGACTTGCTTCAACATAACAACAAAATACATACATAAAACAGCATTATTCAAGTTTGCTAGGTAATTATCTCATCACTGTGTTGCAATTACAGAAAATATCTCAGTCTGATAAACAAAATTCAGATATTGGGCTTTTCAGATCTTCAGACAAATATATAAATTACCAACGCTGCAGTTACTACCGGTCCATCCGGGCTCGCAGGCGCAGTTGAGACTATTAAATGTGCTGTTACACCGGCCATGTATGCAGGGGTTGCTCCAACAAGCGTCTCTGGCTATGTATGTGGATAACAAAGAACCATTATTACTATAAGAAGCGTTTAGAACTCAGTCTCATTAGCATTAAGCAGTGTTGATAGTTTTAGAGTTCAGCCACTTTTGTATCACCAAATATCGTTAATTAAATGATTCTATAATTACATATTATCAAGGTATATTGATTGAATTTAATATCAACATTATCGTGATGTAATAGTTGACTTGCTTCAACAAAACAAAACAAAATACATACATAAAACAGCATTATTCAAGTTTGCTAGGTAATTATCTCATCACTCTGTTGCAATTACAGAAAATATCTCAGTCTGTTAAACAAAATGCAGATATTGCGCTTTTCAAATCTCCAGAAAATGAATAAATTACCAATGCTGCAGTTACTACCGGTCCATCCGAGCTCGCAGGTGCAGTTGAAGTCATCCAAAGTGCTGTTACACCGGCCATGTACACAGGGGCTGCTCCAACAAGCGTCCCTTGCTTTGTATGTTGAGAAAAGGAAACTATTATAACACTATTAGTAGCTGCGTTTATAGCCCTGTCGCTTTAATCAGTGTTGATAGTATCAAAGAGTTTGTGTTGTGTCGTACTACTTTGTTCTGCTCGTTGGAATTCTCTGTCGGTTCACGTTAAATGTTTTTAGTAACTTTTACTGGAAGCAACTTCAAATTAAAATGTACAATTTGTTGTTATTTTTTGTTAAAGTACGTTTGTAAAGTATTATTCTAATCGGTTATGAATTATTATTTAATTGCTTTATTATTACTCGAGGGGTCCACAATCTACAAGCATTGCTTTTCAGTGGATCCCTCCATTTCCAAACACAGCATTTATTGTATATGATTTTTATTTTCATTGTACATCTGTTACATTTTGTATAATGTATCCTTTGTTTTGTTTTGTACAATGCTATGTATATTTTTGTTGGAAATGAAATAAACTAAACTGAAACTAAACTGAAAGTAATCCCGGTATTGTAACACAAAATAATGCGATTAAAATGATTCCACAATTACATATCACTTAATTTACTGAAGTTTATATGAACATAATCCTATACATGTTGTTACATATCACTTAATTTACTGAAGTTTATATGAACATAATCCTATACATGTTGTTATTATTTGTAATATTTGTTATTTTCATCCTGTTCAAGTTGAATTGCTTCAATAAAACTCAACAAAAAATAAAACAACATAATTAAAGTCTGATAGATAATAACCATATCCATCAAAAGATGCTAAATCTACTTCCATAACAATTGACTTAACCATATCAGTACATTAATAAGCTACGTATCTATGTAAAAATACACATTTTAGCACAAATTACATCATCAAAATAAAATTATAACGTTCCATTTTCATATTCCCATAGGCAAAATTCGACAGAGGAAACTGATTTTGAAAAAGTAGAGCTAACTCCTTTTGGAATTAAAGGGATAGTTGAGTTCTGGTAAGGAGAGTACAGTTCTGGTGAAACCGAATTTTAGTAACCAAAACCTGCATCATTACATTACAAACTAATAGTTATAACTAGAAAGGAACACAAAATTACAAATGACGTAGTAAAGATCATGTTATCATTCAAAAGAGCCGTTAAAACGTAAGTGGGCGCTCTTTAAACACTCATCGGTTTCAACCATTTTGAATAAAATATTGTGCATGTGATGTTTTCTTGAAATAGTGATTAGGTAGAGAAAAAACCAACAGCTATTTAAATACCTATTTTGTAACTTTTTGAAAAGAGGAAGCATTTTTAAAATTATTTTTAACGGCTGGTTCAAAATTCTCTAATTAACCTGGGGCCACAGTTTTATTACAAATTGTTATATTTATGGATATTTCAGCAGTCTCTGAACCGATTTTGATCAAACAAAGATGATTTTATTATTTAAATATTATGCTCTTTCAAATTTTACCCTCAGTTTTTCATTACCTCACAAAAAAAATAGGTAGTCTAAAGCCCTCTCTACCAAAACTCAACTATCCCTTTAAGCTCTTCAAATAAAGATATTGCGCTTTCTAACGATTTTTACAAAATAAATGATTCAATTACCGATGCTGCAGTTACTACCAGTCCACCCGGGCTCGCAGGTGCAGTTGAAACTATTAAATGTGCTGTTACACCTGCCATGGACGCAGGGGTTGCTCCAACAAGCGTCTCTGGCTATAAATGTGGATACAAAATTACCATTATTACTATTAGTAGCGTTTCAAAGTAAAGCCGCTCAGTTACTACCCGTCCATCCGGGCTCGCAGACATATGTGAACTCGTTCTACCCGTCTTTGCACTGCCCGTGATGCAAGGGTTGCCACGGGTTATTGGCACATTCGTCTATGTCTAACATAGTAATTAAAATAATAGAAATAGCACTGATATTATGATGGTGATAATAACAAAAAGGGTACTCTAGTTATAATACTACTTTGCCGCCCTCTTGAGTTCACAACTCATTAACCTTAAATAGTGATAAAAATACTTCCGTTGCAAAAGGCAATTAAACGCCAGTTGTGACAATCATAAAGTCAGGCCCTGCTATTTAAAACCAAAACAATGCCATTGAAAATATTCCATAATTACATATCAAGGTATATTTATTGAAAACATGATGAACAGTATCTCATATTTTTGTATCGTCTTCAACACTCACAGATAACGCTAGTTGGCACCAACTCAGAAATTGCGATTCGAATAAAATTCCTCAGAACAAAAAATCAATTACAATAACAATCAAAACATATAAAACACAATTCAAGTTTGCTAGGAAATTATAATATATCTCTATCGCAATTACCGCAATTTGTTACGCAAATTGAAAACAATAGAGATATAACAAATTATAAAAAAACATTCTTCAGACAAATTAATAAATTACCAATGCTGCAGTTACTACCAGTCCATCCGGGCTCGCAGGTGCAGTTGAAACTATTCAATGTGCTGTTACACCGGCCATGTATGCAGGGGTGGTTCCAGCAAGGGTCTCTGGCTATGTATGTGGATAAACAAAATATACTATAAGAAATATTAGTAGCGTTTAGAACCCATTCGCCTTAATCAGTGGTGATAGTTTGAAAGTAAAACCGCTATTGTAATACAAAATAATGCTCTAGATTCCTTAATTAGATATCATTGTATATTCATTTAAATTAATATCAACATTATCGTACATGTTCAAAATCATGTGTTATAGTTTTGCCCATCTTGATCAGGTGTAATTGCTTCAACAATACATACCAACAGAACAGCAGAATTCCAGTTTGCTTGCTAGATAATTATCATATCTTTAAACGCAAATACCGGAAATATCTCTCTTGACAACAATAGAGATATTGCGATTTCCAATATAATTCTTCAGAAAAAATACATCAATTACCAGTGCTGCAGTTACTACCGGTCCATCCGGGCTCGCAGGTGCAGTTGAAACCATCCATTGTGCTGTTACACCGGCCATGTATGCAGGGGTTGCTCCAACAAGCGTCTCTGGCTATGTATGTGGAGAAAAAGAAACCATTATCACTATAAGTAGTGTTTATAACTCAGTCGCTTTAACATGTTTAATAAGTGTTGATAGTTTCAAAGTAAAACCGCCATTGTAACACCAAATAAGGCTATTAAAATCATTCCATAATTAAATATTGAGGTATTTTCATTGAAGTTATTATCAACAGTATAGTCCATGTTGAATCAACAAAACATACAAAATACATATCAAAACAGAATTCATGTTAGCTAGCTTATTATCATATCCCTCAAACGCAATAGTCTTTGATATTGCGATTCTAACGAAATTCTTCAGTCTTGAATACATTAATTACCAGTGCTGCAGTTACTACCGGTCCATCCGGGCTCGCAGGTGCAGTTGAAATCATTCAACGTGCTGTTACACAGGCCATGTTCACAGGGGTTGCTTAAACATGGGTCTCTGACTGATTGTGGATGAAAAGAACAAAACAACAGAGAGATACGACTATAAGGAGCTTAAACGTCGGTGAAAAAATTGTTACGTTATTGTTCATTCTGAAAGTAAATTTTAATTCTCAACTGATAACAAACACGGTTGACAACATTTCCTTCGTTAAAACACATTTCAAACCACCGAAACTCAAACAATCGATTAATCAGCCACCCACTCATCACTCACTCACTCACTCACTCAATCAATCAATCAATCAATCAATCAATCAATCAATCAAACAATCAATTAATCAAACAATGAATCAATCAATGAATCAATCAACCAACAAATCATGCATTTAGTTAATTTAACCAGCAAAAATCAATTGATTAAAGGGCATCACCATGCAAAGAACAATACATAATTATAAGTTTTGTACCCTTGTGTGATATCAAATAGATACCCAACATTTTGCAAAGTGTTGTGTAATTCATAAACAATGCAATTCATTACCACCACTTACGGAACCACTATTATTTCCTGGTTCCGTACTCGCCAAACATTTGCGAGTGGGCCAATTCTATTCACACTTACGTTTTGAGACAATATAATCCCGCACGATTCGTTCGCTCTGCACAAAGGTAGTCTTCGTTCATGCAGACCAATATACACATGTTGTTGTATTGTGATGCGTTTTCCAATTATAAATTTTCTGGAAACATATATTTCTGAACTAGTTGATGGAATGGACTACTAAAGATGTTACCTTTCATTCATAAGAATATTAGTTGTGGGTGGTGGTACCCTTTAACGAATTAAGAAAGCAATTAATTAATCAATCATTCAATCAATCAATCATTCAGTCAATCAATTAATTAATCAATCTTTCAGTTAATTGATCGATCGATTCTTCAAATAAATTAATTTAAAAATCCATCAATAAATCTTTCAATCAATCAATCAATCAATCAATCAATCAATCAATCAATCATTGAATTAATCAATCAATCAATTATACAATCATCTAATCAATCGAGATTAATCAATCATGCATAAGTCAATTAATCAGCAAATAAATAAATTAGTTCATTGATCTATCAAGTAATCAATAAATCAATCAATCAATCAATCAATCAATCAATCAATCAATCAATCAATCAATCAATCAAGCAATCAATCAATCAATCCATCAATCCATCAATCCATTAATCGAGCTATATAGGCTACTGTCTACCTTACCTTGTTCGCAGAACCGCCCCGTCCAATTGGTACTACATTCACATTGGATTATGCCGTTGTCAGCTTTCCCGCAGACACCGCCGTTAAGACACACATTTCCGCCATTACCAGTGCAATCTTTAATATCTGGAATAAAGAATCCGAAATATATATTTGAAATTCTATATACTTCTTCATTCTATAGACATTAAATGGGAAGAAGAAGAAGAAGAAGAAGAAGAAGAAGAAGAAGAAGAAGAAGAAGAAGAAGAAGAAGAAGAAGAAGAAGAAGAAGAAGAAGAAGAAGAAGAAGAAGAAGAAGAAGAAGAAGAAGAAGAAGAAGAAGAGGAAGAGGAAGAGGAAGAGGAAGAAGAAGAAGAAGAAGAAGAAGAAGAAGAAGAAGAAGAAGAAGAAGAAGAAGAAGAAGAAGAAGAAGAAGAAGAAGAAGAAAAAGAAGGAGAAGAAGAAGGAGAAGGAACAGAAGGATAATGAAGAGAAGAAGGTGAAGAATATGTCTTTTATCAACTTTCCTCTCCTACTTTGCATTATTGCATATACATGTATAAAATAAAGGTGGAAGACAATGTGTTTTGTATTATTTTACAAACTAATAAAACAAACATATATCCCAGGCGCGGTGAGTCGTTTCATACCATTCGTGGTATACTTGGTAGGATAACTGATATACATGTATTTAACAAGAAGTACTTTCTCGTCTAAAAAAATTGCGAAAACTCGCCAAACTAATCTAGGCCAGGAAAACACATTAATTTCGGGGTAAATCATGATATTTATGAATTTAATAACAATTCTTAGTCACTCTTCTTTCATATGTTTACAAAGTATCCAGATGGTTTAGAATTCTACTTTGAAAATATATAGGGCGAAAACTGACAACTTTACGGTATTTTATTTTCTTTACCTTCATCGCAGTTGCGTCCGGTAGTCCCTGGCGGGCAGTGGCATTTGTATGAAGTCATGGTCTCCTCACACCATCCACTGATACACGGGTTGCTGCCACAGTCTAAATGGGAACAGATAGCGGCCCTATTTTAAAATATTACTTACTTTGATTTACAATTTCCTGATTTTTTTTAGATAAGCCATATTGCTCACCTATATTCTAGTCTGTCCCCCCGGGGACACTCACATATATTAGTGACACGGGTAGGTACCGCGGGATTCAAGGATCCCCTTTTTAAAGCATGCGAATTAGATTGTTTATTATTGTTTCTGTCAAATTATTATTTTTGTTGGGGGGGGGGGGGGGGGGGCGGGGGCACACCAGTCGTGCCCCTCATCTCGTAACTAGGTCATACAGATGTATTTCATTATTAATCTAATTTTTACCTGGAATTCTACAGATACGGTGACCCCGAGGGATTCCGATTCGACTCTCTCTTCCACAGGTATCCTCTTCGAAGCTGGATGGCGGTATCAGCTTCGGGATGGTCTTCACCATGTAGGTGCCCGTTTGGTTACGGACTTCAACCTCCCTGCACGTCCGCATCGGTAGGGTGTAGTTGAGACCGTAGCCATCCTTACAGCAGGTTGATGTCGCGTAGTCCCCTGATGAAGAGACATCTGAGGCTTTAACAATGTAATACATCAGTGTTATTACATGTTATATTATACTTTATCTTCGAATTACCTTGGTTACCGTTTTCACGGAGCCTGCATGACAACATGGTCAGGAGTTAAGAACATCGCCAGGTGGTTGCCACGTAGTCCTCTGAAGAAAGACCTCTCGGGCTTTAACAGTAATAGTTCAATTTTAAAGGGATCCAAACAATTTGGAAACCGGAACCGGTTCCAAGAATTTTGCGAGAACCGTAAAAGTTCAAATTAAGTTTTGACGATTTTGATTATGTTACATGTTTTATTTAGAACGATGTTATACTAAGCAATCCGAAGGTATCGGGTTCAATTCCCGGCGAAACCTATTTTCTATGCTCATTTTCATCTATCTATAATATAATTACATTAAACAATATCATTTCATGTCATATTGCACCATATTAGCCAACATGCTCTGGAATAATCGCTTCATAATAGCGATAAAACATGTATTGCATTAATCCACGAACAGCCCTAAACTTTAGTGAGTCTATAAACCTACTGCTGGTAGGTCTATCGTTAGTCTAAATTATAAGAATGAATCGTATTTACCGATCATGAGCAGATGGAACGCAATAGACGCACCAATTATCAGAAAACCGCGGACCTCCATCATCTAAGGAAAACAACCAATAAGGGATCCATTAACTTGGAAAAAATTTGAGGAGCGAACTACTTGCACTATTTTCGAGCAAGTTTAATGAAACTTGGTATACATGATGTTCTCGGGAGAAGGGTGTGCAAGACATATTATACGTGCATGTTGGATAAGGCGTTGCCATGGTAACCATAATTCTGAACACTTGGTACTCTTGATTTTCTCGGGGTGAAGGGGGGGGGGGGGGGTGAGGGGCACAAACACTGCGGGGGTATTAATCTCATTCAGCGATATTTCTAGTTCAAAGATAAAACCATCGTATTTCACAAAATATTGTCTGTTATAATTATAATACCTTCATCCCTTATCCATGTAGTATTTTTAGTGTAAAGTATCACACGTGTTCTCAATTTATTCACATTGCTTTTCAGCAGCTTTAATCACACTTATCTTATTTTTGTAACAATTTGTTGTTACTGCGTTTTGCATTTAAGCTTTTTAAATTCATTGATGTTTGTGCGTAAAGCTCAAACTGTCGTCACTCCTGGTTGATTTTCTTAATCGATTTTGCAAACAAATTATTTAAACGTCAGTTCAATCCATCTATATACTTTCATTAAAAACAAGTTATTGACATAGTTGAATTGCCATTTAATTATGATGAGTCAGATCATGTTTATTTGGAAATATTGATGCCGTATTGTATAAGTTCAATCAACTACTTTTATCGCAATTGAAAAAAAAACACACCGGCAATATTCACTACCACATATTCATTAAGCTTATAGCATTTCATCAGCATAAATATTTTACAATATATTAAATTGTGTTATTAAAGGCTGAAATTACCACACAATTGTTCGTGCATAATTATATACCGTGCGTCTCAAAAAAAAAATTTCAGTCTGGAAAATAATTATTAAAATATGATAACAATTTAAAATCTTTAGGTTATTTGGTACTACATTGAAAATGCACTGAAAATAGCGATGGATATTTTAATGCACACATTTGGTCTTCTCATTAAGAATTGTGATATATTAACGATGTAGCAATGGCCGGAATTCAATTATAATTATTAGTGCTGATTTGGAAGGGTTAAAAGGCAAGGTTTCTGGTTCGAGTTCTTCCAAATTGACTTCGCTTTAGGATTCTGATCGCCTTAGATTCCCACCACTTTGACAGTTCCTAATGGTGTCGCCAAACTGAAGGCGTTTGTCTTGTTACTGTTACTGGAATCGAATTGAATACATTTGTCAGGCTTTGTGTTTTAATGTTGTGGGAATAAAAAATAGTCTTTCCTCATTGGATAACTAATGGTATAGTGTAGCAAAGGTTTGCATTGTAATAACACGCAATAATTATCAAACACTACTTTAGTACACGAATCTTTGAAGATTTTGTTAAGCCTCTGTTGATTAAACAAAAGGCTTGAAATCCAATCAAGGGATCTAGTTACTTTGTTGACATGTGCAAACAGTGATGAGTGGTTGATACAATGTATATTGTTGTTATCTGATATGTCCACTGGGTGTTGTGTACAAGTTTCCAGTTAAATGGACGTTATATGGCTGAGTAATGATACAAAATGCAAAGAAATATTCACAAACTCATTGCATTCACTTCGTACACGGCTTTGACGATCCAGTGGATCATTTAACATCTTAACACTTCACTCGTACATATCGTTTTAACGAAAGGGCAATTTGAAAAACCGAAACCTGTCCCATGATTTAATTGTTAAGACGAATACAACAAGATATGACAGAACCGCTAGAATTCCAATTGGATTTTGAGGATTTGGACAATGTTACCCTTTAAAATGGAATTCAGGCAATGGTAACAACACATTTAAGCATCATATTTAGCCACTTTAATAATGATTGAATACATTCTATACTTGTTTTGCTCTTAAAATAATTACGTTTGAGTAAGCTAGATAATGCACAGCACGTAAGTGGATGTCGATGTACTGCCACAAAACGTCCAATTTTTATGACTGACAAACCCAATTAAGCTGAAATTAAAATCATCACGAAGCCTGATTATTTATCTTTTATATGACACCAAATGTGAATATTTGTCGAATTACCTTCATGCCCTCACAAATTTTTTTCCGACTGTACCATTCTTTTTGAAACACTGTTTACCATCTATAAAAGGTAATGTAACTATTGAATAGGCTTCGCGAAACTTCGTTAAAATCCATTAACCACGAGAAAACCATGGGCGTAGGTGAACGTTTTTCTCAGGGGGGGGGGGGGGGGGGCTGAGGTATTTTGCCCAAATAATTTTCCTTCCCGACTTTTCACCTGACAAGGATGCAAATACAAAAATCCTCGCCTTTTTGATGCCCAAAATTATATATATGATGGCTTAGTCCGAAACTAACACGATTTTGCACGAATATGAGACGGTATTGCCCGAATATGACATGATTCTGCCCGAATGTGACATGCTTTTGCCCGAATATGACATGATTTTGCCCGAATATGACATGATTTTGCCCGAATATGACATGATATTGCCGGAATGTGACATGATTTTGCCCCATCATAACATCATAACCTTTCATTCACATTTTGAATCAGATACGGGGGAGGTGTGTGTTTGTCTTGGGGGGGGGGGGGGGGTTGAAGGAGGTTAACAAGACCAACCATACCTCATCAATGGGCTCCAAAAATAACTATAATCGAGGACTACTCACCCAGTATGGACGAAGTGTAACTGAAGGCTTACATGACAAGTTCCAAGCATAGTATCTTACTAGTTTTTAAAATAGGTACATTATGAAGCTTGAAAGGGGGTATTATTATCTCCAGAAGTAACCAAGTATGCAATATGCTCAAATTTGGTATCAAACGTCAATGAAAAGACGTGCTGGAATCAGCAGGCATTGTGGTGTAAGTATGCAAGATGTGTGACTGGGTATGCATGACCTCTAAGGCTGAAACACACTATTTAGCTGCATAAGGGGTGAATATCTTAAAAACCCATCATGTGGACTTCTAGCAGCTAGTTCGCGAGATTGTCCACCTAGGTTGTGTTCCTAGGAGGTCCTAGAAGCCATTTCTAGTGACCAACCTTTTACAACAGGCAGAAGCAGAAAAAAAACTTTTGCCCCCTGAGTACTTTACCAAAACTCAAATAATAAAAATCATGGGACAGGTTTCGGTTTAAAATTTCTCTTTCGTTCAAAAGATATTTACGATTGAAGTGTTCAGATGTTAAATTATCCACTGGACCACGAAAACCGTGTACAAAGTGAGTGCAATGAGTTAGTGAATATCACATTTTTGCTCATTACTCGGCCATATAACGTCCATTTAACTTGAAATTTTCACATAACACCCAGTAGACATATCACATAACAATGAATATACATTGTTTTTGCACATGTCAACAAAGTTACTAGATCCCTTTAACATGTATCATGTAGACATGTACAATAACTATACAGTCGACTCCTCTGTGAATTATATGCGTCTCACTTTCAATCACGAATCACGTGTATAGCTAATTGGTTATGTATGCCAATTGCTTTGTATGGAAAGGGTCAATCGGGAATTTGCATAAACATGATAAACTCCCTCGTGTAGCTGCTATAGATTAGGGCATCTAATAATGAATTCGTTCTGCAACTCCAGATCAAAAGGGCATATGCCTTTCCTTCTAATCAACACGAATATTCAATTCACAACTAACAAGAAGTTAAACACGATTTGCATTTTAACAAATTAATTTAATTGATTTTTCCATTCAAATGTGATATTGTGTTCTTTTCTAACCATAATTTCTTAATTTGCTTTGTATCTCGTTTTCAACAAAGCAAGTTGGGCATGGATGCAATTCTTGAATAATTTACACGCCACTTACTTGGTATAATCTGCATTATTATCTCGGTAATGACATGCTAAAACATGTCGTCAATCATATTCCTAAAGTCGAAAGTAATTTCGTTAATGGAAATATGTTGCAGCTCAATCGAAAACTAGTTGTATTTGCGTTTCCATTTCGAAAGAGATGAAATTCTACGTTCGAATCGTTTCTCTAACACGTTAAAAACACGTTACACGTACAAGGTCTCCTAATAGGTCCCTAGTAATTTATTTGTTATGATTGAATTGATTGTGGTGGTTGAAATGATTCTACATGACTGTAGAGAAAATTAATAAATTGTTTTAGAGTGATATAATTTATTGGTGACTTGTATGGTTGAAATGATTGATTGAAATGATTCTACCTGTAGAGAAAAATGAATAAATTGCTTTAGAGAGATACATCGGTGACTTTTATGGTTGAAATGATTCTACCTGTAGAGAAAATGAATACATTTCAGCTTTTGCCTGTTGTAAAAGGTTGGCCACCAGAAATGACTTCTAGACCTTCTAGGATCACAACCTAGGTGGACAACCTCGCGAACTAGCTACTGGAAGTCCACAGGATGAGTTTCAAGAAAACCACACCTAATGCACTAACAATAATAGTGTGTTTTAGCCTTAGGGGTCATGAATACCCAGTCACACATTTTGCACAATTACACCACAATGCATGGTGATACAAGCTTTTTTTTTTTTTTTCATGGAGGTCTTCCGTAGAGTCTTGCGCATCGTTTGATACCAAATGTCACACTTCATTACAACGTGATGCGTCACACATGGACGTGACATTTCGAATACAGCGCTTATGTATGAAATGCAAATAACTCCTAAGAGTTAATAATAGGCTATATTTTGATCGTTAAAAACTTAATTCGATTTGAAAAACCTATTAAGAGCATTATACAATGACACCAACTATGTAAATTAATAAATCAATACAAAACAAAAGCAATACAAACAAACAAATACAAAAGAATATGAGTTGTCAATGTATTAACTTGTTTAGATGATACAAAATGATACAAAATCCATCCGAAACATCATAACTTGTCATCATTTAAATCAGATGCGGAGGAGGTGTGTGTGTGTGTGTGTGTGTGTGCATGTACCAAACGTGCATACACGGGACCGCTTAATGTGTAACCACCGACTTTCAGGGACCGAAATCCTTATGCGGCCCACACACTCGGTCCCCAAAATTACATTATGTGTTGATGTATTTTCTCTGTAAATATTAATACTTATGGCTTCATTCTCAGTCAAATTATGCTGCGTAGACCATTGAATATAATATCAAAATACTGGCATGTAATATTGCATGCTGGAGAAAATATCAACGATAATTCGCCGGTCTCCAAAAGTCTGTGAGTTTCCATTACGGAGCATAATGTGTGTTTTGCACCTGAGCTAAGTACGCCGCAAAAGGTGAAGAGCGCCCCCACCAGAGGATGCGTCCATTTTGTGTTAGTCGACATTAACGACAGTAAATGTGAATTATGCCGACTCCTTTTAACCCAAATAAATTATAAATGACTATTATAATCACGCTTCCTAATTAGCTAGATGCTATGTTATGAACGTACATTGCGGGGGTTCGTGAATTCAAACAAAACACTAAGTTTTTAGAGTTCATAACGTTTGGATCGTT
>JBAMJV010003577.1:0-41728 GCA_037951105.1 Echinarachnius parma | reverse complement strand
GTTAAAATTGATAGCACCTTGACTTGGAAACAACATATTGATGTGTAACATTAAGAGTGTCCGGAGAAAGGTGGGCTTGCTCTTTAAGCTAAGATATTTTGTGCCTCAGTATCTTCTTGTGCTCTTATATAAATGTTTTATACAACCCCACATACTTGTATGGAATAGAGGATGTGGGCAGTAGCTAAAATCTCACTTGAAGTGTGTATTTATTTATCCCAAAAGATGGCTGTGCGAGCGATTACATTCTCATTATTTAGAACATCCTCAAACCACTGTTTCAAAACTTGAGGATACTGGACGTGTTTAGATGCATGAACCTTGCAGTTTCAACATTTGTGTATGATTTGTTCGTGGGAAATTCACCACACTCCTTACTAGAATATTGTGAAGTATTACACTCATACTTATAGACACCAGAGGGAAAGAATATGTAGGACAACTCAAGGGACATTCTCCATTTCTTTTGTTGGGTCAAAACTTTGGAACAGTTTGCCTCATGAGATTAGAAGAAAAAAAACAAGATATTCATTTCCGTAAGGCCCTCACAATGTATTTGGTAAATAAATAAAATAATTGTACATGCCGTGGTTAGAAATGCCTTTTGGTAGAATGTATACAATGTATACTCATTAATTATAATGATTTTTATAGTGAAGTTATTTTATACTGTCATTTGTCATTATAGATCATACTATAGAATAGAGAGGACCGATCTCGACTACGGCACTTGTTGCTAACTTTCGGTTCTCCTTTAGCAACAACTTGATTTTTGACCTAATGCATTTTATGTAGATAGGCTACACGTCTGACATTGTTATTTTATACTTTAATTGTCTTGTTAAGTACTTTAATTTTGTCTTACATGTATTTGATGATGATGATGTATTTTGTGTTGTTTGTTAATAAAACTTCAAACTTCAAGGTCTCTATTAAATAAAAGTAATCTATATGACAACATAAGTAAGATTTAGAAAAAGGCCTATGGCCGAAATATCATTACAAATTGTCATGGAGTATTTAATTAACCGATGATGTTTTAGTAAATTATAATGTGTTTTAATTTATTTATATTTGTAAATGCTTTCTTGATTTCATCTTTCGGTTCAACATATCGATCGATTCCTTACTCCCATAATCGATCAAATAACAAATATACATCTTATAATGGCATTTGAATAAACTCTCTTTAAATGTTGTAAATTGTCATGGAGCATTTCATTAACAGTTGATGTTATATTAAATAATGTTGTGTTTTCATGTATTTATATTTGTGAATTTTTTCTTGATTCATCTTTCGGTTCAGCATTCGATCCGATTCCTTACTCCATAATCGATTACTAATATATTATCCAATTATAATATTAAGATCATATAAGACTATACATCTTAATATGGGCATTGAAATAATTCCACCCCTTTAAATTTTGTAAATTGTCATGGAGCATTATTTAACAGTTCATGTTATATAATAATAATGTTGTATTTTCACTTATTTATATTTGTGAATGTTTTCTTGATTCATTTCTCAGTTCAACATTTGATCGATCCCTTATTCCCATAATCGATCACTAATATATTATTCAAATTATTAGCTACAAATTATCAAATAATCTATATATACATTTTATATGGCGTGTTTGACAATGATTCCATCCCATTCAAATTCTTGAATATATGATTTTACAACCTAACACTACACTACTTTGTGATATTTAATCTTGTAATTCAAACTACACCAACTATCTCATGAAACTAACCATCTTATTACATTTTGGGGGGATTCAAACATTGGAATGTGGTGTACTTTTAAATATGTAATAATGTTTTTTTCTATACGGCAGCTGATGGGGTGTATTGATTTTAGAGCATAAAACATTGTGTTTGAGCATGTGCGTGCGTAGCTTGTATTATATGTGAAGTATTATTTGTGCATATTTTTTGTGAGTATGTGGGTACATGTATGTGTGTGTGTGTGTGTGGGCGCGTGTGTGTGTGCGTGTATGTGTGTGTTAATATACTGTCATAATAGTTGGTGAATCGTTTGTTTGTCGGTGAGTTGTGTATTAGTGGATGTGTATGATCAAACGTGTATGGATGCCAAATAAGATTATATTACTTACGTGCGCGTAAAGTGTGCAGTAGTTGTATGTATAAATGTTTGTATGGGCATCTAAAGGGAATTCAGACCGGTATATTAGACGCGTGGATCCATATTGCGCACTTTTACGCACGGTACGTAATCCCATTGGCTCAGTTATAAGTAGCGATCGCAAACTGTCCCACTTCCGAACATCCGAGTCGAAAATGCATCCAAAATAGTCGCGTTCGGAATATTTTTACTAGTCGAATGGAGATCCATCAGAGATGTTTACGAGCGAAAATATTACGTAACACGCTTAACCGCACCGACTTCAAAGTGCCGCTGTTTGATCTTATCAGCGATACGGATTGCCTTAGGTGAAAGCTCGAGAAACTCGCTCGGTATACAGATACCAGCTGCGTGCTGCATGCAATTTCATAAGAAGGCCCGTGTTCAGATATTTCGAAGCACCGCTCTTCGATCGATCCAACACATATCGTGAGTTTACCTCGGGAGATTACGGTGGAGTGCGAGTTGGAATTGCTGACTACCCATATAACCCACGCATATATCCTTTAATGTCAGTGTTCGTCGTTATGTTTGCATTTGTACTGGAATATTAGAATGCATGTTTTTAAATACTCGTTTATTGCATATCTACAGAGTTATTATATAAAAACAATCATGGATATGGGCACGAATTACAAGATGAGATAATTAGTTGGCTACAAATAATCAAGATTAAAACTACGTTTCAAAATATTCTTGAAATAATCAGAATGTTTAATAATAACAACATATATTTGAGTATTCACAGCCAATTTCATTATAAATACCATTTAGACATCCCTTTCCATTCACATAATGATCGTTCCTAGCCCTAAAAACCGGTCTCAACTGATTTTAGGCTAAATTCGATTTTAAGACTAAAATCAATCCTAGTTTGCTTTGTGAAACAGCCACTAAAATCGATATCGATTTTAGTACCTCAGTGTCCTCTAAATCGATCTAAAATCGATTGGATCGATTTTATTGCTTAGTGAACCCCCCCCCCCCCCCCCCCCCCCCCCAGGTCCCATACACATTGTATTCGTATAACCAATCGACTGAGGCATGGCCAATTTTCAAGATGTTCACATTTATGTTCCGTAAGATACACTAATTGAAGTATCTTGGTTTGTAAAATTCTATCTCTGTAGAAAAACCTCAAACCGTGTGCGAAATCAGTGCAAATGGGTGAATTAATATTACTTTGCATTTCGCTCATTACTCGTCATATATCACTAAAGTTACTGTCTTAGATCCATTTGATGTAGCATCAGAAGTACTAATGATACAGCATTTATGTTTAACTATATTCACAATTATTATGAGGGTAGTTGAAAAAACAGTTCCCTCTTTCAAATCGAAAGAACGTTGTAGTATTTTGCTTTGTGTATTCATGATAATATATGAAATGCAAACTTATAACCGGCGCGTGTATTGTTGATTCAGAGTGTTCAAAGATCATTATATTAGATCTACTAACTATGATTACAACATGCACAGAGTAGAATTATAACTGTATTGATGATTCAGTGGATGAAGTAGTTCATGTTAATGCATGTATTGTGATGGCAGAATATTAATACACTATCTGGAGCAGCCAAACCTGGTATAAAATACTCTTGAACTATGATCACGACCAGTGGCGTAGCGTAGTTGGATTGATTGGGGGAGAAGGGGGGGGGGTGGTGGGGCACACCTTATGTAGTTCTTTTTTTTTCACAAAAAAGGTCCCCTTATGTTTTCTAGTGATCACGGCAGTAAAAGAAGAGAGACGCTATCCACTTCAATTTCCTTCAAAAACTCGACAAGTTCGCTTCTCATCAATTTGCTTCTATGAAATCTAAACACCTACATGTGCGTATATGAAAAACAAACTACCTGCATTTTGCGGAAAATATGATATCGCATTTACTACCAATTTCAGCATTATTCAAACTCCTCATTGTGTATCACATCACAGCCAAGTTCAAATTCACCTCACCTTTCAGATTCGGTTTTGTTTTCATGTTATACTCCATACAAACTTGGGTGCATTCTGAATATTGGAAAACCGCTCAACAAGTATGTTGCGGAAAAATGTCCCCCTATAATGGAAAATAACATCTTAAACTGTATTATTACATTATAATCTCACTCTTATTTCGATGTGCTTCCTCATTTGTTTGCAGTGTACATACAAGGCATGTGTGTTATACACATTTGTTTGTATATGTACTACTAGTCCGGCAGCCAAACCCTGATTGCAAATATGTATTGATATTTTGTTTGTACTATTTAGTGTAAGTTGAAATAGTACCAGAAAAAGTCTCCCCAGGTCATTGGCGTTACTTGTATGAGCTCTTGATTCTTGGTGAGGGTTCCCAATTGGCATTACACTTTGTTGGAGAAGCGAATACTATTTGGACGATGACTGCCAGTGATGTTCGCAGTATACCAGGAAACAGTCCGACCCGCGACCTTAGACTTATGTCTGTGAGAAGGGCAACTGACCTGTCACTAATTGGCAACTCTCCTTTAAAAATGCATGTACTAATAAACAAACCCCACAACGGACTGTAAATATATAATTTTATTATAAGCATTCTTACAGAAAACTAAACAGATCACCAACATTAATGTTCCACTTAGCACTGACAACGTATGTTTGAAACCCATAATTTTTATATTAAAACCAACGCAAGTTTTATCTCGATTCAAGCTTTATTTCAAATTCAAGATCAGGACAATATATATTATGCGCTAGGCATTCCTTCCTAAACCGAACACTAAGAGTAACTACCCTCTTTGTTTTGTTATCCAAGTTTTAGATTTCTTTTCAACGGAACGATTTTATTTGTTTATGGCAACGCTCGAAATTAGCACTAGGCCCGATGGCCCGGGGCCACCAAAAATTGCAGTCGGGCCAGTAAAAACTCATATTTCCAATGTTGAAACTAGTGTTCACAATATTATGGTGCTTATTGCAAATTTGATACCTCACAGAAAAATACTTAAAAGAGAGGAAAGAGAGGTCAATAATGAACAGTTCCAGCGCAATTTTGTTCTGCCGACAACTCAGAACATAGCGCAATTATTATAATTAGTATACAAGCATTGTTTTTGCCCCCCCCCCCACCCTTGCTCATTGTTAAAAGTACACTGGTTTTAAAATCGCAATTAATGCATTTATACCACATGTGCCATTAACTAATGGCACATGTGGTAAAATGCATTAATTGCGATTTTAAACCAGTGTATTTTGTAACTGTCCAACACTCAATAAACTGTAATAATGATAATCTTTTGCGAATTTGAAATATGATTTATCTTTATTGTGTGCTCACTCAAACATGGATAACTGGTGACCCTTCTTTTTAACCCATGTTTCCTAACTACTATAAGGATATTTTGGCGAGACCAGTCTTGAAACTATTCTTGGTTATGCAAGTTATGAGCAGTTGAGGTGGGTAGTTACTTTTTGTGTTCGGTTTATTTAACTACCAGTATATAGCCCCTTTGATATCTTATGATCGTACGTTTCTTTAAAATGTAATAAATATACACACAATAGTGTAAACAATTTAACATGAAATAGCAACAAGTGTTTCGTCCAAAATATATTACAAATTAGATAGTTCACTCTGTCTCGACATAACTGTGGTATAAGTATCTCGCAATATGTATATGTTGTATCCTCAGTCAAGGCAAGCATGAAATAAGGATGCATTCTGACACTAGATATTCAGGTCATCTTGAGATAACTTTATTCTCGAAACTTCTCTTCGTCTGCACTTCAGACTCTTGGTTGCTAATCTCTTTCCAGACTGCATTTATAACATCAACACCAACATGTCCTCTCTCCTTTGAAAGTTACATGCATACCTGTACATTTAAAAACATGTGCAATCATTACTTTAAACGGTATACTGATAAGTGTAAATGGTTGTAGCAATAATTAAAGCAAGAATATCATATTAATCAATATTATTGTACTTTTCCAGAGTTGCATTTTCAAATTCAACCAGAGTACAGCCTGTATGTATAAGGCATAAGTAACATAGCAAGTAAATGAATCACGGATATTGTGGTAATTAGCTCAATAATAATTTCAAAATCATGAAGAGTCAATGCTAACATCATTTAGCATGTACTTGTGTTTCAAGCCTAAGCTTACATAGTATTTCTTTCACATACAATAATATATCTGGTTTCAGTAACTAAATGTATAACAAAAAGAAGAAACTGTTTGTTTCTTCAAAACCAAAATTCAGTACTGGCTAAACTTGTACTTGCATGAAACATACTGAAAGTGTAACTTAAAGCATAACATTTATATCCACACAATCTAATAAAACATGAACTTTTTATGTTAACTTCTAACCATCAAAGTAAGTGTACTAAGCAAAATGTATCTTTGCAATACCCTCTGGTTCTATATTAAATTACTATTAAACACATGAACAAATCTGCATGAAATAAAATGTTACTTCTTGTAACAATCATAACCATAACCTTAAACGTTTTTAAGTGTCTTTCTTTCAAAGTATATAGTACAACAGTATGTTCTTTGTTTGTTTGTTGCTCCTTATCAGTTTTTGTCTTTTGGAAAGTATCTCATTTATCTCTCCCTTCTCACACGAGAAAATGTGAGTTTAGATGCGTTCCATACACGTTTATCATCGAGCACAAAGGTGTACGGACCTTTCTGTGCAACGATTTTGCTGTGGTGCCCACATTTGGCACGCTTTCCTCCTGACTTCACTCGAACACGATCACCAACACGGAATGTAGGCTCTTTTGCACCACGCTTTGTCGAACGAATGTCGGAATCGTCAGGAGCTTCCTCTGGGAAACCACGAACGTTGACCGGGGTCACCATCTTCCTACCATGCAGCATTTCAGCATGAGACTTCCCTGTAGTCGGCATGTGGAGTGAGCGATATGCCATGAGCAGCTCGACTGCGGCATCTTTCCATGGTTTATGCTCAATGTTCGCGATCTGCCAGTGTTTGTTTGAGAACGCGATTCCATCTTTCTACCTCTCCATTCGCTCTTGGATAGTAGAGAGATGACTTCAGATGACGAATCTTCATCTGCGCGAGGAATGCTTCGAATTCAGCGGAAACAAATGCGTACCGTTGTCTGACACAATTTCTTCGGGCAAACCTTCTCGTGCGAAGATTTGCGACAAGAATGCGATCACTGACCTAGATGTGATATCATAAACAAATGCTATTTCTACACATTTGCTGTAGTAATCAATCAGAACTATAGCGTATTTGCAATCGCGTGTAGAATTGAACGGACCAGTGATATCGATACCTAACTTTTGCCAAGGACCGGGAGGCAAAGGTACTGGCTGTAGCGGTGTATCTCTCGTTTCGCGACCTTATCACTAGCCTGACATGCGAAGCACTCTCGGATGGATTCTTCAACCATCTTATCCAAGCGAGGCCACCATACAACTCCCACAATCGTTGTTTGGTGCGTACGATACCCTGATGAGCGGAATGAGCGCTGCGATCAAGGTTGAACAGCAGGCTGACGGGAACGACAAGCCTGTCTCCTCGGAACAAGCAGTTGTCCAGCCACAGCTAGCTCCTCTCGAACCATGTAGAATTGTTTCAGCGCATCGTTTTTCAGTGCGGCCTTGGACCATCCTCGCGAAACCTGCGCGACACCTCTTGCAGAACTTGATCAGAAGCAGTAGCCGCTTGATCCTCTGCTTTTGAAACTGTAGCTTCAGCGAAAACGGCATTGACCATCTGGATTACCACTTCGTGATCATCATCCTCTATGACGTCTGCGGCAGGTTGTGCGTCTGCAACGACATTGCGATAGTTGTAGTTGAATCGCATCAACCGTGTAGACCATCTGGCAATGCGCATAGCCTGACGTCCTGTACCTCGAGACGATAACAGCGTACACAGGGACTGGTGATCAGTACGTAACATGACATTTCGTCCCATAGATAGGTAAACCACTTCTCGCTGGCCCACATACACGCAACGCTTCTTTTTCGCCAACGGAGTAGTTGCGTTCCGCGGCAGACAGTTTTCTTGACGCAAACGCGACTGGGAACTCACGGCCATTCTTTACCTGTAGCAATACAGCCCCCAGACCGTAAGCAGATGCGTCTGTTTCCACGATTGTCGGCAGATCCGGATTGAACAGATGGAGCACCGTAGCAGTTGCAATCTCCTGTTTTACGTGATGGAATGCGTGCTGTACTGCCGGAGTCCACTCGAACACAGCATCCTTACGTGTCATCGCTCTCATCGGTTCAATGACTGTAGCGTAATCAGGAATGAATCTGGCGTAATACGACGCAAGGCCGATGAAGGAACGTAGACGAGCCAGATCTTCAGGCGCAGGGGTCTTGAGGATATCATCAACGAGCAGAGGATCATGTGACCAAGGAAGCGGATGGATTTGACTCGGAACTGACACTTCTGCTGGTTCAGTGTCAATCCGACGTTTTGCAACTTCTCCAGGACTGCGGCAGCCGCAGCGGCAAGGTTAGACTAGATGTAGACTTTCGAGAGCTGATCTCCGCCACCCCGAACCCGCCAATGAGAGAGCTCTGTATACAGCATTGATCTGTACTCACTCGAGTGATCTGTACACAGATCCAACGGGCATACAGTTCACAGGGTAACGCGATGGGGGAAAGGTGTATGCACGCGCGTACAGTTCACAGAGTATAGAACCTAGACTACGGAAAGGTGTGCATCGTGCTCCTCAAGCGTCTTTCCGTAAATGACGACATCATCCAGGTAGCACTGAACACCTGGCAATCCTGCCAAGCACGAAGACATTAGCTTCTGGAAGGCTGACGGAGCTGAAGCTATACCGAAGCACACACGTTTGAAGCGAAATAACCCTTCATGAGTTATAAAGGCGGTCAAATCTCTGGATTCTTCATGCAGTAGTAGCTGGTGGTAAGCAGACGTTAAGTCCAATGTACTGAAAATGGCACTCTCCCTCAATTCTGCGAGAAGTTCTTGGATGTGAGGCAGGGGATATTTGTCGACCACAATCGCCTTATTGACCTCACGCACGTCAATACAGAGTCTGACATCCCCAGACTTCTTGTATACAACCACCAGTTGTTATACCCACTCGCTGGCGTTGATCTTCTCAATGCTATCACTCTCCTCCAACATGTCCAAGTGTTTAAATTCTAGCGATACCTTTTCTCTCACTGCAAACGGTAGTCGGCGTAGTTTTTGTTGAGCCGGACAGGCACCTGGTTTGATTTGCACTCTATGCGCAAACCCCTTTGCGATACCAGCGCCTTCCCTTGAGAGTGTCGGGTAACTGGCTGGTATGGATGTAGTAATACTAGTAGGTGTAGGATTGATGCTTTGTATCACATTGTCCTTCAGCGTTAGTCCAAGGGCAGATATCAAATCCCTTCCTAGGATTGGCTTGCCGCATTCCACTGTGTAGATCGTGCCATCTGCAACAACTGAGTCTCCAAATGCAACTTGTTTCCTGATCAACCCACGTGTAGGTATGGGCTCGTGGAGGTACTTCACAAATGAAACCGACTCAGGAATGGCTTCGAGCCAGTCATTCCCAAAATGCTCATCAAACATGGCTTCCGGAAGCAAGGTTACTGGAGAACCGGTATCAACAGTCATGTGTACTCGTACAGTTCCATTCAGCGTCACTGGACACATGATGTTGTTTTGGTTGACATTCAAAATTTGCACATTGTCATCAATGTTCTGCACACGCTCTTGTATTGTACGTACCGGCGTTGACTTGCACACTCTCGCATAATGTCCCATTTTGTTGCAGGATGAGCAAGTGACATTTCTGGCTTCGCATACAGGATCATTAGCTTTATGTCCCTTACTGCCACGTCTGAAGCACACTGCAGTTGTGTCATTGTTCTGTTTCCCATTTGATGCTGATGGAGTCGATTAATGCCAGTACTAGTAGCAGTGGCGGAAGACTCAAGTTCTCTTGCATCCCTGACTGCTGACTCCATTTGTCGTGCAATTGTTACTGCAGATTGTAACGTCAGGGCAGGCTCAGTCAACAACCGTTCACGTATTCGCTCTAGAGATTTCACAGGTTTACTGTAGCCTATAATGATGCCATGAGAAGGCTTCTGAGAGTACCAATATACTTAACACTTTGTCCGCCGTGTAGTAGATCCCGCCGTCGCCAGATTATTTTATGCGCGCACGCGCGCGCGCGCTTCACGCATCGTATATTGTATGCGCGCGCGCCGTACGCATCGTTGTCTGTGACTAGAGTCGAACAAAGCGGGCCGCTGTTTGTGACTTGAGTCGAACAAAGCGCTCAGTGCTAGCCAAATGTTTGAGGAGGTGAATGTCCCTGGCTGCCAGGCTGTATTAAGGAATCTCATGTTCAAATTCATGCATAGAGTGGATGTCTCTCAGAATGGTATTATCAATGTGTTTGTGAATCCCTCATATAGTTGCCTTAGGTACACATCAGGCCTTTGGAAATTTTGGCTTAGTAGCCTGCTGGCTCATGGAGATTGATAACTTTGTGCATGTCCCATGGACTTTTGTGCAGTATAGTCTATTCTTGTTGCTTGTTATTATAGTACATTATTAGTACATTGCCTTGATGAACCGGGATAGTCATATCATATAATGGTATGCACGTTATAGTTCTTAGTACTTTAACCTTATACATGCATGTGGTTAATTCTACATGGTTCGAGAGGAGCTAGCTGTGCTGGACAAGTATGTTCTTCATATAGTTATAAGTTAGAATATTGTGTTTGTTAGAGTTTAGATTGTAGTTTATATACATAGACTAGTTCAGTTTATTTGGTTCAATATATTTGTTATAAAATATGTCTAGGTTTGGTCATCTATGTGTGTGTTGATGTGTGATTTTTAATGCGTGACTATTGTAAGCATTGCAACTCTCCTTTTTCCTCTTCATCTGGTACTCAGTTTATCTGTACAAAATGCTCGTGTCATCTTTTCCCTTTTAATCACTTTGATGATGATTTTGAATACTACTGGTCGTTATATTCTTTCTTTCGCTTAAATCAAAATATTGATGTAAATAACCTTCTTAATATGAAAATTAATCCTTTTGATATAAATAATATGCAACAAAATGATTCTTCTAATGATATATTATGTGATGACGATGTGCAATATATTTCTCAAAGTGAAAGTAACTATATATTTCCTGAAAATTTTCATAAATTGTCAGAAAACGATCAAAATAAATTTTCTATCATTCATTTGAATATTAGAAGCTTGTGTAAAAACTTTGATAATTTACAAGTATTTTTGTCATCTCTCCAGTATAATTTTGATATTATTGGTCTATCTGAAACATGGTTAACCCCCAATACTCATTTAGATATGTATTACATAGACAATTATTCACTTGTTCAAGTTTGTAGACCCACCAGAACTGGAGGGGGTGTGGGATTATATGTAAAAAATGGAATTGATTATGTTGTTCGTAATGATTTATCTATTTGTTCCCAAGAAATTGAAGTAATTTTTATTGAAATTAAACATTCAGGTAAAAAGTCGACAATTATTGGATGCGTCTATAGACCACCGAACACGAACATTCTTTGTTTTAATGACAAGCTAAATTCATTTTTGGATGTTTTGGATAAAGAAAAGAAAGATATATACTTGATGGGTGACTTCAATATTAATTTACTAAATCATTGCACGCATAACCAAACAAATGACTTTTTAGAAACCATGTTCATTCATAATTTGTACCCACTGATATCTAAACCTACACGTGTCACTTCTAGATCGTGCACATTGATTGATAATATCTTTATAAATACCTCATTAGAACATGTACATACAGGTTTATTTTATACAGATATCTCGGACCACTTCCCAATATTTTGTTTGATTAACTTAGGAACAATAGTTAATAAGAAAACACAATTCAAAAAACCAAGTTTTCAAAAGAGATTAATTACTGATAAAACTATCAATGAGTTTAAGGCCCAATTATCCCAGTTTGATTGGTCTCCCATTTATATGTGTCTTGATACAAATGCTAGTTATGACTACTTTGTTGAAAAAATTACTTTACTATATAATACTTGTTTTCCTGTAATAGATGATCAATTAAAACAAAATAAATGTAGGAAACCATGGATATCAACTGGTATTTTGAGATCGATTTCTAAGAAAAATCGACTATATAAGATATATTTACGCAAACTTAGTGAAAGCTCTCGCTTGAAATATACTGTGTATAAAAATAAACTTACTACAATTATACGAAATGCGAAAAAACAATATTTTTATAATCTTTTTGAAAAGTGCAAAGGAAATATGAAGAAGACATGGAATGAAATTAATAATATTCTTGGTAATAGAAAACAACATGCACTTCCTAATGAAATGTACTTTGATGATAATAAATATTCCACACGAGAACAGATTGTTGAACAATTTAATTCATATTTTGTAAGTATTGGCAAGAAATTATGTGATTCTAATCATTGTATACCGAACTCATTTAAACGCTATTTGAATTCCGATTATTACGATACCATGTTCTTAAAACCGACTACTGTTCATGAACTATTACAGATTTGCACCTCTTTAAATCAATCAAAGTCATGTGGTTATGATAATATTTCACCTTGGGTAGTTAAAGAAACAATCAATTGCTTTGTAGAACCATTATGCAATATATTTAACAAATCGCTTTCTATTGGTGTGTTTCCAGAATCGTTGAAAATATCTAAGGTTGTTCCACTTCATAAAAAAAATTGTCCACAGAATATGTAAAACTACAGACCAATTGCTATATTATCAATATTCTCAAAGATTTTGGAAAAAGTAATGCACAATAGACTTTATAGTTTCCTTTCAAAATATGATGTTTTAATTAATGAACAATTTGGCTTTAGAAAAAATCATTCAACGTGTCATGGTGTATTAAATTTGTCAACTTTTGTTTCAAATGAGCTAGACAAGGGTAATTTCTGTATGGGTTTATTCATGGATCTTTCAAAGGCGTTTGACACCATCGATCACCACATTCTTCTTGAAATATTATTTTATTATGGAGTGAGAGGAGTAGCACTTAATTGGTTTAAATCATATTTGGTTGAAAGAAAGCAGTATGTGGTGGTCGATGGTGTCAACTCCAAACACAGAATTGTAACGTGTGGTGTACCACAAGGGTCAGTTTTAGGACCGCTATTGTTCTTAGTTTATATTAATGATATTTTGATGAGCACACGTCTTTTTCGATTCTCTTTCTTTGCTGACGATACCGTTGCCTTTATGTCCCATATAAATATTCATACACTTATATCGATAGCAAATACAGAATTACGATCATTTGGTGAATGGTTCCGGAGTAATGAATTGATTGTTAATTATGATAAAACAAATTATATTTTATTTCATTCTAAGAAAAGAAGAATTCCAGAAACCATTGATGATATTTCTATGAATCATAATATTTTAACAAATGTAAAATCATTATTATTTCTTGGTATAACTATTGATGAATGTCTAGATTGGAAGATCCATATTCAGAATGTTGTTTTAAAGATATCTAGAAGTATTGGAATATTATCAAAATTGAAATATATTTTGCCCAAAAGTGTGTTATTGTTACTATATAATTAGTTGGTATTACCGCATTTGACATATTGCAATATTGTGTGGGGTAATTCTTATTTTTCTCATATCAATAGAATACGCGTGTTACAAAAAAGGGCAATTAGGATCATTACTCACTCTGAATATAATAGCCCTAGTAGTCCCCTATTTTTAAAGATGAAAATTCTCCCTATCCAGGAGTTAATTACTATGAATACTCTAATATTTATGTATAATTTCCATACGGGACATCTACCGTTCCTATTTAAAACATTGTTCGTAAGTAATTCATGTATACATTCTTATAGCACTAGGCAAAGATCATTACTGCACAAACCACCAGTACGTTCTACTCATGCGTTAAACTCCTTTCAAAATGTAGGCATAAGCAAATGGAACAATCTCTCTGAGAATATAAGATCAAGTACAACTTTGTCAAGATTCAAGTGTGTATGCAAAAGGGACTTACTACAACAACTATTATAAACTAAGTTCTTTGTCAGATTTTCTGTTACACTTTCACTTGCTCTTCTATTTTACCTTTTTCTTTATCTTCGTATTTTCGGATCCCCCTCTTCGCTTCTTCTATTATCTTCTTGTATTCATAGCAGTGCCCCCGATGTGGGCTTGAGTGAATGGTGTGTGTATTCGGTGTGAATGATGACCTACCTACCATATTATTTCTCTAGAATTTGTATAATTTGTAAAAGGGCCCCAATTTACAAGCTCCGGCTTCTATGGGGTCCAAAACCATTTTGTATATTGATTATCAAACTGCTATTTATATTTGTTACTTTTGTTTTATGGTTTGAATAAACTGAATCTGAATCTGAATCTGAATTTATTATACTCATGTCTGTATACCTATATATCCATGTTATGTTACTTGTTTGTTCTATGGACCTCTGAGATGTGCAGTTGTGTCTGAAATAAAATTTTGAATTGAATTGAATTGAATTGCCAGAATTCAGAAATGCGTATCACTGTTATAAATCTTAAAGAAATTTCAGCCATCTCGTATCAATATTGACCACTTGCCTGTAAAACGAGTGGATCGGGAAAGAAATAGAAAAGATATATTGCGTGGTAAGAAAGTATCTGTGTGTGCCAAACACATACTATACAACCGAAAGTTATTTATCTTTCAGGGTTTCCATCATGTCCACTGTTACTCCAAAAATAAAAATAAATAAATACAAAAAAAGAACGTCATCATATTATGCCGTTTATAGTAATACCCGGGTCTCCGACGAGGTGACCAATCAAATCGACCCAGAAGGGATAATATAAGTCAGAAACATGTTCGTCTTAAAATGGTGTAAGGGAAAGGACAGTACTGTCAACTGAATGTCGGATACTTAAACGGGTAAGTAATTATTAACAACATTAAAAGGACAGCTACGTTTTGATCAATCCTAATTTTAGTAAGCGAAACCTGCACCATAACACACCGGAATAATAGTTATAACATTTCCATGCACAAAACATAATTATTAAAAAGGACTTGTGAAAAGGCCTATTAAAATGCAAACAGAGCAGTCAAAACACACAAGAGCGCTCTCTAAAAAAAACCATTGGTTTAAATAATTCTTCATTTAAAAGGGTGGTACAGTTTTGGTAAGGCTTAACTTGAGTAACCAAGCCTGGACAGTAGCGTTATAAACTAATAGTTATAACTCCACCATGCTCGAAAGGTATACAAAATTACAAACGACTGAGTAAAAAGCCCGTTATCTTTCAAAAAAGCCATTAAAACACACGAGGGCGCTCTCTAAAAAGGCTTTGGTTTCAACCATTTTACATACAAAATTTTGCATGTGATGTTTTATTGTAATAATGATTAAGTAAATATATCATCAACAACTATTTTAAAAACGCTTTTGAAATTTTTTGAAAAATTGTAAGCATTTGTTTAATTTCTTGAAAAAAATCATCTAATTATTTGGGCCCCAAATAATTATAAGATCAGATATGTTTATTAATATTTCAGCCGTTACTGGTCCAATTTTGACCAAATAAGGTTTATTCTGCCATTAAAATTGCATGTTCTCTCAAATTCGACACTCAGTTTTTCATTACCTCACAACAAAAATTGTGAGATGCATCGCCCTCTTTACCAAAACTGAACTACCCCTTTAAAGACTGCACTACAGTATATTCCTGAAATGCCCCTTGACACTAAATTGGTTGGTTTTAATTCCATTTGCTTACAACATGTAAACTACGAATCATTCCATTGCAATTGCTTTAATAGTTGTAAAATTTATGGCAAAGTATGGCCCGTTAACTTCAACACAATCCTTGTATTGATTTCCAAATTCTAAATTCCATATTCATCGTACAATATTACTCGAATGTTCATAGTAAAACGGTCGTAATTATAAAACAGTAGTCAACAGAAGTTGGGTTCAAATATAACGTTGGGCCTGGTAGCCTATCAGAACATTGACTGATTTGTGTGTAAGTAAAATGGATATGTAAAATATTACAATAATAATAAGTAGGATTGAACAACTGGCTACTTACCGCTAAAACTCGAAGAAAATGATTCCCGATCCTTTTCTTGTGATTTAAAGTCAACTTTCCCGTTGTTTAATCAATGCAGGAGTGTCCCAAAACAACCAATATCAATGGCAATAAATAAAAAGCGATTCATCAGAAACTTTATTTCGAATTATGTTCTCCTGGATTTATGCCGGTTATTTCCGCTTTTAGTCAATTCACAAGCTGCATTGCTATATAATGTACAATACCGTACCACGGTATTGACATTGGGTATGTGTGTATTATCATCGGTGTTATTATTACAAATCTGAAAATATACATAGTATTACGTACGCCTAAACCAACTACCGTAACCAACATGCGCTAGTAAATTATCATTGAAATGGGGTCCCTCCCACAAATGCATAGTTCGGTACCAATTGTATACCGAGTTATTAATTCGCATCTTCAAACAGGGGAGGCATACTTCGCGTTATACAAGCTATCGACATCATCACACCTGTTTTATTCAAGCACATGGTATGTGGTCTACAACATGATGTCTGAGACTTCCATCTCTTAAACTCCAAACTTGAACCCCAACACTAAATATATCCCTAACCCTACCCCTAGTCCTAAACCTAAGACCTAACTCTACCCCAACCCTTGACATAAGGCCTGACCCTTCCCCTTATCCTAGTCCTTATGCTATTCCTAATCTTTGATCATAATCATAAGTTTCTGAACATTGACTTCGCTTGTAGAGAAAATGGAGGCAGACCAAACAGCAGATTACCCTTAATAAAACAGTACGCTAGTTATGGATAGTTTGCAAGGTATACGAGACGAGTAGACAGTTTTTGGACATATACCCATGATTGTAAGAGCCGTAAGAGAACTATTTACACGGTATTTTACATCCAAATCACAATACAGGCCCGTAGCCAGGATTGTTCAAGGGGGGGAGGGGGGGGGGGGGGGGTGCGTAATTTACAAAACGGGACCCGAGACTCAACCCGAACATGGATGAGACCGAGAACGAGACCACTGGCTAAGAGTCGTGTAAGCGGGGGCGTACACACCAAACACCCCCCCCCCCCCGGGTACGGGCCTGTATAAACCTTCTTTTTTTTGTGGAAAAAGAGAGCAGATTCAGCAGAACATGCAATTCAACTATTCACACAATGTATTTTAAACAAACACATCGCATGTGTAAAAAGAAATTTACACTGCTCTGATTAGCCTAGCACGTCATACGGGTCAATGTCAATATTTCTTGCCAGGCTCGTACCCTGGACAGTACAGCTAGGTCTGATGCAGCTTTGCAAGCTCGCTACCCTACATGAAATCCGTGGGAGAGGGCCTTTCGCGCGCCGCTCTGCCGCCTGAATGGACGAGGGGAAAACAAACACTCAGGCGGGTTCCAAAACAAGACCGAAGTCCACTTTAAAGGTAGTTCAGATTCGTCAAATCAGATGCGCGGCGCCATCTTGCGTACGCGTTACGCACGGTGCGTGATGCACGTTAGCTCAGTGTCATGCGGTGCGCGCAAACTAGCCTAGTTCAAAATGGCGACCCGCTGTCTAGCATCCCCACGCTTGATGCCCTTTAACTTCTGGATGCTGAAACAAATCAACAGTTTAATGAATAACTGCAAACATCGTCAAGTTTACATGACAATAGCAACAGACCCAACAATCTATATTTAGCTTATGTTGTGATATTGGTATTATAATCATGAAGCGTGAACTTGTGTATCCCTAATGTAGTAAAAATAAATGTTGTGAAATTTTTGGATATAATCTTGGAAACAGTTTTTAACTTGGTCTAAATACATTACTGATGAGAAAAAGTGATGTTTCCATTTTTTAATTTTTGGTCCCAGGGTGCATTTTGGCGATTTTAAAGATAATTAGCTAATTTGCATATTTCTGAAATAAGGTCAGGGGTCATTTTCCATCTAGGAATAGTACAATAGTAATCAAAACAATCATGACAGGGTAATTTGGGGCAAGGAATCCATTTCCAGTGATCATTTTCAAATCTCCAAAATGCACCCTGGGATCAAAAATAAAAAAATGGAAACATCATTTTTTCTCATCAGTGATGTATTTAGACCATATTAAATACTGTTTCCAAGATTATATTTGAAAAAATTACTGTTTTACATGAGTCGATATACTAGTTGGAAATTAACCAACTATTCGCATAACGATGACAATGGGTACGCGTTTAAATGGATTGCGTTGCAACTCCCGACATATTTGAAAACGCATTTTCTCCTGAAAGTAATACATATACGTTTTTCTTTAAAATAACAGTTTCGAAAAAATCGTATAATGTTGGTATAAAATCAGTAAGAAACGAATGTTCTGAACCTCCACTCCTATCCTCTTTCCCGCCTATACATTGCCCAAGGCGCCCATTGAAATCCATGTCATTCTATTATTTTGATCATTCGTGTTGTAACTCTGATTTTGTAGTTAGAAAAAAACGTACACTTACGCACGCATACTTTTTTTTCTTTTTTTAAGAATTGTTTTTATTCCTCCAAATGATAATACAGATAAACATCAAAATAATATTAACATTTACATTATTACAAATATTTTCAAATGAACAGTATACAAATGTTACATCAATATTCATAAACAAACAAAAGATGACATTTGCATTTTCTAATACAGTAACTTAACTATTATATTCTAAACGTAAACTGCTAAATCTCATCAGATTTAGTCGTACTAAAATAAGCAAAAGCCCTTCCTCAATAAACAATATACTGTAATAATTAATCATGATTCACTAAAAGAAAGATAACCATACTTAAAAAAACAAAAACAAAAACAAATGGAGGTTATTTTCTAATAAAGTAATGTAACCTTGCTACATCTCTCACTCTACTCACATTCATCCAACCAAATCACACACATACACACACACACACACACACATACACACACACATCCTCACGTCACACTCATTTCCGGTGCATCTGCTCGCATGTCCGTTTAAAGCAATCAAATCAAAATAATATTTAACTGTTCCCACTTTTGTAAGTGTAAACTCAATTTTCCCCTTTTCATCGCTAACCTTTTTTCATCTTCCTTATAACCCAAAATAATTTGTATTACTCTTTGTTGCGATGGGAGAGCCCCTTGTATTCTTGAGGAAAAAATAATATATTTCAACAAGAAAATGATAGAGTTACATGCCTTAACTCTACTAGTTTGTCCTGGTAAACCCAAAAATATTAAATTCCAATCTCCGATTCTTATTTCTTTTAATTGTAAATGATCAACTATTTCTAACCAAAATTGTTGAACTTTTATACAATACAAAAATAAATGTTAATAGGTCTCCACCTCATCCCGACAAAAGGAGCATAAATTATCTAATGCAAAACCAAATTTATAAAGGTTTTCTTTTGTATAAATAGCACCATGCAATAACTTAAACTGAAATTCTCTTTGTTTACCGCATAAAATTGAACTTTTAACCCGTAAAAATATAGCTTTTACTTCTTCATAAGTATAATTATTTTGACCCTGTCCGCTCCGTATTTGTAATCTATAATCTTGTTGAAACTGTATAATAAAAGTATCATATATTTTTCTTGATTTGATCTCAGACAGTGTCTCTATGTTACCTAATATCTTAATTTTAATATCAAAATTATTACTATAAATCTCCATAAATTCCCCATCTTTCCACTCCTTTGACATTGCCATAAATATATCATAAATCCTAAGTAAGCCTTTACTTTGTATACCCAGACCCCAAAAATACGGAGTAGATTTTAATTCATTTCCATCATTCATATCAAATACTCTACTTATACCTTTCTGAAATAAGTCGCTATCAAAAACCATTCTATTCCTTAAACAAATGTGCCTATTATTAAATATAATAGGATTCATCTTATTTCCTTCATAATGCCTACATATATCAAGCTCTTGCCATACTTTCAAAATATCTTAATAAAATTGCGGCATACCCTTCAATTTCATCTTTCTCCAATCATAATCACACAAAAATATAAAGCGTCCTCCATATTCCCTAGCAAAATAATCAAAAGATAATTTCCAAGCAGACTCTTCTTTCCCACTCAAGTAGGCGTTTAAGCCACATAACCCGTTGAGTTTTAACAAATGTAGCATAACAAGTCATTCTAAGCCCTCCATATTCATAGTCCTGATATACAATTTTCCGTTTAATTCTATCTTTACCCCTCCAAATAAAATCAAAAGAAATTTTTTCAACTTCTTCCAAAACCCAATGTGGGACTGATATGAGAGAAGATACATAATTAAATTTCGAAAGAGCGTAGGTTTTTAATAATTGAATTCTACCCATAATTGTCAGGTCCCTTTGTTTCCACCATCCCAATAAACGTTTTGTCTTACTTAATATTTCCTTATAATTCAAATCATTTTTTTTTTCATATTCCGTGCAAAATAAACCCCTACAATTTTAATTTCCTGTACTAAATTACCAAATTCTAAATTGCCTTTCAGATTCCTTTCCCAACCATATAAAGTGCGTCTTCTCTTTATTAACGTTTAATATCGTAATATCATCTGCGTACAATACCTGTTTAATTTCCTTATCCCCAAGTTTAATTCCTTGAATATCATTGTCCTTTCGAATAAAAATAGCAAGTGTTTCAATTGATATAACAAACAAATATGGCGAAAGAGGATCACCCTGTCTTACTCCCCTTTTAATATCAAAATACCCAGTTGAATGACCCCCATTCATAACGCAACTACTAATATCATTATATAAAATATTAACCGATGAACAAAATGTTTCTCCAAAACCAAATGATTCTAATGCTTGATATAAAAATGTGAAATGGAATCAAATGCTTTCTCAAAATCTACTGCAACTAAATATCCAATAGATTGGTCTAACGAATGAAAAAACATATCATCTATCAGACGTACTGCTCCCCCTATATTTCTATCTTTAACATATCCCACTTGATTATAATGTATAATTTCCCCCAACACCTCCTTAATTCTTTTAGCTAATACTTTTGACAGTATCTTGTAATCAACATTTAAAAGAGTTATTGGCCTATAATTCTTAACATATAAAATATCTTTACCCTCTTTCTCTATTAACGTAATTACCCCTTGCCTTTGCGAATTCGACAACATCTTTCTATCAAAAGCCTCATTTAGTGCATCCACCATCATTCCACCCAAAGCTGGCCAAAAGGTGCAATAAAACTCTGCCGTAAATCCATCATTACCCGGGGACTTGTTCATTTGTAATTCCTTTAAAGCATTATAACATAATTCTTTCGTCATTTTCCCTTCACAAAAATCTCGAATTTCATTACTTAATGTTGGTGTATCATTTAAAAACATATTGGGTTCTTCATTATCCCTTACTGCGTACAAATTTTCATAAAAATGTTTAATTACCTTTAAAATGTCTTTATTATCAGTTACTACTTCCTCATTATCATTATAAATTTCTCTAATCACACTTTTTCTTTTATTAGATTTCAAAAGTTGTTCAAAATATTGTATATTTTCTTCTCCTTCCTCAACCCATGGAGCTCGAGATCACACCCTTATGCCTTGACGAGAATACTCATATAATTTCTCCAATTCATTTTTCTTCATTGCAATCTCATCACTTAACACTCTAAGGGGTGTAACTAACAATTGTGTTTCCATGTCTTTAATTTCCCTTTCTATCTTTTTAATCTGAGCCCTTCTTATTTTAGCCTTTTCACGTGAATAACTCATAATATATTCTCTTAATTTCATTTTCATAAAATCCCAAAACATAATTGTATCTAATATTTGATGACGCCAATTTGTTTCGATATCCTTAATCTTACAATTAATTACATTAATAAATTCATTATCCATACATAAACTATTATTAAATTTCCAATATGATTTACCATATACAAAGTTATCACTCGAATTATTCATTTGTAATCTAATGCCAGAGTGATCCGGGGTTATTGATACTAAAATATCACAATCCTTAATCTTCTTTTCTAATTTAGATGAAATAAACAAATAATCTAATCTTGTCTGGACCAACGGAGATTTTTGTCTAAAAGTAAATTGCCTTTTTTGAGGGTTTCTTTTTCTCCAAATATCAATTAAATCAAACTTATACAAACAATCTACAATCAAATCACGACATTTAACTTTACAAATAATATTAGAACCCATATAATCCAAGTCCATATTCATAACAACATTAAAATCTACACCTATTAATAAAGAATATTTTGGTTCCACTATGCTAGATATTAATCTATCCAACTCTAACAAAAAATCACATTGCATCCTTTCCTTATCTCTAGTAGGAAAATAACAATTTCCTAAAATCACTTTCTCATGCTGAATTTCTCCCTTAATTATAATGTATCGCCCATTCTCATCAATTAACATTTGATCTATTTTAAAATCTAAATTTAAAGGAAACATAACTAAGACTCCCCTACTATGATTAGTTCCATGACTAAACACCATTGGTCCTCCCCAATCTCCTTTCCAGTTGTCTTTAATCCCTTCCGTACTGTATGTTTCCTGCAAAATTATAATTTTGCCTTTACTTTTACCCCATTCAAAAATATTTCTCCTTTTAACTCTATCTCGTATCCCTCTTACATTAACTGAAAGTAATGTTAAATTGTCAATCATTTTATTCTGACCCCAACATAATACAGTTTACACCTATTAAAAGCTCTCGTAATGAAATAACAAAAGAGTTCACTTAATTTAACTGACTCCAATACAAAGACATCATTTTCAATTATCTCATAGAAATAAGCATACAACGAATGCGAACAGATACCGGAACACACACACACACACCCCTCATAACACACCCAAAGACCCATCCCGAAGCTCTTTAAAAAAAAAAGAAGCTACACAAAAAACACGAAAAAAAAAAAAAATAGATAACCCAACTTCAACCAATAGGTCACCTGTGACCAGCCCTTTCTGTTATTAAGACCCACTCTATAACCCTATCTATAACCTCTGTTACCAGGCTTATAAAAGAGAAAAGAAATGCCTACAATACCTATCTTAATAATCTCTGTCTATTCAAAGTAAATGCATACCCCCACAATCCATTTATTGTGCATGCCAAGAATTAGGAGAGAGAAAAGGAAAAAAAAAAAACAGGTCCCCCCGAAAGGTCAAACCCTGGAATTATTTAAATCGCTATTCAAACAGCATCAAGTGTAAGGAACTTTCTTTTTCTTTTGCATGAATGTTGTTCCCCAAAACTTTTATTCACAATAATGACATGCTACACGTCTTCATCTCGGGGGGTAGTCCACTATTTTATCACCGCCTACAAACCCAACTAATTGAATGCTATTAATGAACAAGCATGCTAGTAACAGCATTCCAAAGATACATTTGTTGAGCAGGATAGCACTGACCTATTATAAAGACTACCCACATTGAATGTAGTCCGCAAGACTCCAACTTCTGTACATTGTATCGCCATTATAATCCCCAAACGGTCTATTCAAAATAAGATGCATACACCCACAATCCATTCATTGTGCATGCAAGGAATTAGACCCCCCAAAAAAAGAAGAAAAAAAGAAAGACAGAGAACAAAGAAAAAGGATCAACCTCGTCTAAAGCAGGTCCACCCGAAAGGTCAAACCCTGAAATGATTTAAACCTATATTCAAACACCGACAAGTGGAAGGAACTTTCTTTTCCTTTTGCATGGATGTTGTTCCCCCAAAACTATTATTCACCATAATGACATGCTACCGTCTTCATCCCGGGGGGGGGGGGGGGGGGGGGGTGGTAGTCAACATTTGTATCAACGCCTACAAACCCAACTAATTGAATGCTATTGATGAACAAACATGCTAGTAACAGCATTCCAAAGATGCATTTTATATTATAAAGACACGGTATATTCAAATAAAATGCATACACCCGCAATCCATACATTGCGCATGTAGATCAACATCGTCTAAAGCAAGTCCATCAAATGTCAACCATACCCTGGAATTATTTAAATTGCTATTCAAACTCCCACCTGTCTTTTTCTTTTGCTTGAATCTTGTGCCACCAAAGCTCAAAAAATGTAATTCCAAGGAGGTACTCGTACCTTCTTAGTTATACAAAAGAGTGTCCAAATATACATGAGCTAGAATTTCTTTTGACTAGAAAGTCTTTTGTTAAGCTTTAACAATATTTACAATAGAAAGATTAACTTTCAGCGAACTAATTCACTTAAACACTTAATTATTAAAACATTGTATCAACATAATAAACTTTGCGGCACTCTCCTCGAGGACGCGCCCACATACATGGCATGCATGCCCAAATGAACTGAAGTACTAATGTACTGGTGTACTTTACCAATTATATTAAATTCTATAGAAAGTAGAACATGTGTTCCTCTAATCACGCATGCCAAGTCACCAGTAGGCCCTCCCTCGAAGAGAATGCATCTTTGTATAATGTAAGTGGTTTGGTAACCAGAGCAACTGTGCATATTTTAATGAACCTTTAATGAGCGTTCATCAATGGACTGACCCAAATCGAAGTGCCTGGGTCACACCACCGCTCAGCTCAAAAGTATTATAAACATAATAATTATTTTTATTTTTTTAAATATATAACAAAAATTAGAATAAATAATAATACTACTAATAATAATGATATATAATTAGTTATGTTCTCTTCATATTCAAAATTAAGAAGAAGAAAAAAAATACAAAAAATAAATAAAAATAAAAATAAAATATTCAAAAATTAAGAAAAAAATAAATATATAATTTAGTTTCCTTGCATTCGAAGACAAAACCTTACATATAATTCTCTTCTCAGGTATTATTAAAATATATGCCGCAAATTGAATGTGCAATGTCGCGTCAAGGTTGTTTGGTTGTGTGGTTCCATATAATTCATACATTTCACACAATCACAATCGCAAAAAAAAGAGGCAATCTTATATAATTAATTTAGTACACAACTTGACACACTCTGCACATCCCATCTGCGGTTTCAAAATTAAACAGGTTTATCACACACACAAAAATTGAACACATCAAAACTTACATTTGGTAAGTTGTTCACATATTTTAAATGATAGTCCTTTTTACTAATTAATTTAATTTTCTCCTTCCTTTTTTTCCTTCCAATTATTCTCTATTCGTCGTTTGTATCCTAAAAACCATTTCTCAACAGTTCATATCATGTCCACTTTCCCCTACATTTAATTGATATTAGTTTCTTCTATATAAAATATTAACTCATTCCGTTTCTGGGGCTTATTTTCCCCCAAATCATAATTCATGTTAACTTTTCCATCCTATTCATATATAATTTTATCCTTGATACCCAAAGGTATTTTATAAAGTTCTACCAAGGAAATTACAGTTCATATATATAATAATTACCTATATTATTATTGTTTGTCCTTTTGTCAACTGTATATTTCTTACTCAATGCTAACCATATCGGCATGATTAGTATGCTTATATATTTAATCTCAAAATTAAAGTCATGTTTTATTTCTTTCTTTACTTCATTCTCCCTCGCCTTCTCTCTTCTTTCGATCCATTTCTTTGGTTGTCTTACCGGTCTAAGTTTCTCTTTGCTAGATTTCAGTGGCGCCTTTGGCAGGTGCTTGCGGGTTGCTCCGGTTACCGGTGACGGTCCAAGGCCCTGGTTGCCGATGTCATCAGGCACAGCCACAGGCGCGACGTCAGGAGCAGCCTCAGGCGCGACGTCAGGCGCAGCCTCAGGTGTTGGCGTCGCGCTAGTTGCCCCCTCTGGAGATGGCTCGACTTCGACCTCCATGACCATGGGCTCAGGTGTTGCACATGCAGCCGGACCCGGAGTGACCTGGATTCCTCCCGCTTGGTGAGGTGTCGTACCCGTCTCCCTCGATCTTTGGCTCGTCGAGGGCCTCGAAGCTGGTCTCGGTATCAATACGTTATTGATATACAATTTCGCGGGTTCAGTTCTAGAGAAAAATGCTTTCTTCCCTTCTCTTCGGGCTTGTTGTAGTATCGGTACTTGTAGCTGTCGTTCCCTCCGGATCCTCCAGGGCAAGTCATCCGAAATGAAAATTCCCGTTCCTTTCAGGTTTTTTGCGTTCTTCTGAATAGCGACCTTGTCCCCGTATCGTAGAAAGCGTGCCTTAATTGGCCGTGGTTTCATTTCACTTCGTACCCCCACTCTATGGATCCTTTGAAATTCTATGTTCTGTGCAAATGCCGGTGACAAATGCATTTGATCTACGCAAATTCGTCTCACCATCTCATCCACGTTTTCGTTTTCTTTTTCCTTTACACCCGTTATGACAATGTTTTCTCTAGCCATGTACATTGCCAGGCGCTCAATTTCGTTCTCTAGGTTTGCATTCTTTTGCTTCAAATCTGTATCTTTTTTGAAATGTACGTTTTGGTTCATTACCATCTCATATTCTCAAGCGATACCGACAAGGCTTCAAATTTCTCTTCGAACTTAGTCTCTAATCTATCCGCCCTGTCATCGATTCTCTTACCAATCAGTTCAACCAGTCTGTTGTCGTTTTCACCTTCCGTATCCATGATTGGGCGGGAGCGTTTTTGATTTTTCTGTCCACCGGTTTCACTACTCCTTGGGCTGCTTGAAATTCGAGTACGCTTCATCAAAACATAAAAGTCTTTCCCTTTAGCAATGTGGGTTTAAATGAAGATTTGAGAAATAGGGCATGGTCCCAGGTGTCTATTTAATTATAAATCCGCATTTTCCCGCGTGGTGAATATTCAGTGTGCGCACACGGAGCAGCACCGGAAAAACACGTCTGCTCGCTTCGCTGGTCTACGCTGGTCTACGTGCATACGCCAAACGCACGTACACGAACACACGCACACCAATTTAAGCGTACAAACATGTACACATACAAACACACACACACACACATAAGCAAATACGCATACATATCCACACATTCACACCAGGTATACACACACGCACACTCACATACACACACACACATAACCTCACTCACACACACATACACGGCTACACGCTGAAACGATGAGAAATGTAATAATTCAATTGAAACAATGTTTTTATTCTAAAATAAGGATACACAACATAACTGTAATAGCAAATGAATATGGACCCATAGCCCAGAGGAAATATGATAGATTGATTACTGCAAATCTACTGGGACTCCTTGGATGAACCAACTGAGAACACCGTGCGGTATTCCCCTGGATCATGGGTGTCACTCAATTAAATAATAACCCTTGATACCAGTCCTAATGGGGATGGTGCTTCTACGAAATGTTTCATTATAACTATCATATATTTATTATGAGCGGGTGGGGAATCAAACATTCATATCACGTCGCTCTCAAATAACTAATCTCACGCCGCATACAGATACACTTACTAATAGTTCAAGAACGACAACGCAAGAGGGTGCTATTAATACCGTATACCGAATATCGTACAAATCGTTTTTCAAATCAATATTATACAAATCGTAACACAAGATGGCGCGAGTCAGATAAACAAAAATTACACATTGAGCATGTTGATACAACAATCTTAATACAATATGTTAAACATCAGAGAGGAAATTTGAATACATTACTTTACGGATCGCCCTCAATAAATAAGAATTGGTCGAATCTGTGTTGAGGGCCTACAATGTGTAGACGTTATGTCAATTGATTATGTTATTGATTCTTATTTTGTTCAACATGCATTGCATCAAACCACAACACGGTTTCAAATCTATTTACTTTTTATGTTATAAGATGAACATTTTAGAATATAATTATGTACACGTTTTAGTCATCAATCGTTTTATAAGGCTAAAGTACGGGGGACATCTTGACTTTTTAGAAAATAAACAAATAAAAATGTTTATAGACTTCTGTGACGAAAATCCAAATAGGATTTTTTTTATAGTTGGTGATGATATCTATATTTAATCTTTTTTGTTTTTTTATAAACATCACATGCACAATTTTATATGAAAAGGGATTAAAAATAACGAGTTATAACTATTAGTTTGTACCGCAATGGTGCAAGTTTGTGTTACTAAACTTGAAGGAATGCCTGTAAAATCTCCACGAAAATTACTTCCTCGATTCTCTTCTACCGTGTTGATTAGCTTATGTTAAAAGAATAATAAAATAGGCGATTTTTGGGGGGCTATTTTGCTAAGGGGGGGGGGGGGGGGTTGACCCAATGACGATACGGATACTGTGTGGATCTGGACACAATGACGGCGTTTTTCTATGCACATCACACTTTCACTTGGCAGCCCAAGGGGGGAGGGGGGGGGGGGGGTTTAAACCCATGATGGCGTTTGTCTATGCACATCACATTTCCACTTGGCAGCCCAAGGGGGAGGGGGGGGGGGTTAAACCCCCTAAACCCCCCCCCCCCCCCCCCCGTAGATCCGCGCCTCGGGGGTGGGTGTGGGAGGGGGGTGTCCCCCCTCCCACGGTAGGAAGCCCTTGCATTTTGGGGCTTGAAATTGTGCAATCTGGAGCATACCTAAGGCACCAATTTCACGTTTTATAAACTTGTTTCTGAGTTACCGTGTTATAGATAAACACAATTAATGAAATCAAGTTTGCAGAAAACCAAAGGGCGGATCGCACTTCTTTTTCTTATGGAGGAATGAGTAAGGACTTTCTAACATAAGACATACGATAGTAGCCTCTTCCACAATTACATGCGCCAGTATACTTTTTTTCTTTTTTTTACCCTCCCAAATATTGGGGGGGGGGGGGATGATAATACAGGCCATCCCCCCCACCTCATATTGGGGGGGGGGGGGGGATATATCCCCCCATCCCCCTCGTGATCGACGCCCCTGACTACTACTACTACTACTACTACTACTACTACTACTACTACTACTACTACTACTACTACTACACTACTACTACTACTACTACTACTACTACTACTACTACTACTGCTGCTGCTACTACTACTACTACTACTACTACTACTGCTACTACTACAACTACTACTAAATAAATACTTATACTACTATAATTCTGCTACTACTACTACTACTACTACTACTACTACTACTACTACTACTACTACTATTACTACTACTACTTCTACACTGATACTACTACTACTGCTATTACTACTTCTTCTACTACTACTACTACTACTACTACTACTACTACTACTACTACTACTAATAATAATAATACTACTACTACTTCTACTAATACTACACTCTTAACAATGCGTGGTCGGATTTTGCGTGGTCATTATGATTTGACCACGTTTCGTGGTTGTTTAGTTCCTTAAGCCTTCGTCCGTTTCCTCTTTAACCAGAACAAACGCGGTCAATGCGAACACACAAAAACTGGTCAATATGATTTGACCACGTTTCGTGGTTGTTTAGTTTGTTATTCCTTCGTCCGTTTCATAATTAACCAGAACAAACGTGGTCAATGCGACCACGCAAAAACTGGTCGGCAATTCGGAAATTTATAACATGGCAACAATGCATACGAATATGACGATTTTATGAATAAGAAGATATTAGGATGAACATGATATCGTTGATTGATTCGGAACAACGAGATTTGACTATCATGGGTAAAATACATTTATTAAAAACGTATGCGTTAACAAAGTTGAATTATGTTTCATCTCTCCTTGTTGTTCCCGTATGGGTTTATATAGAAGTGGAGAAAATATCGTTTGATTTTATATGGGGAGGGAAAGATCGTATAAAAAGAAAAATTATGTATCAAAATTATAATTATGGTGGAGTAAAAATTATTAATTTTGAAATATGTGTTAGAACGCAGCGGATAATGTGGATAAACGACTATTATATGGAGAAAGAAATTTGGGATGGAAGTTTTTTTTATTATTATTGTTTAAGTTCAGTGGGAGGAAGGTTAATTTTCTTATGTGATTATGAAGATAAAGTTTATGTTGAAGATTCCATCTTATTATTTGGAAATGTTGAAAGCTTGGAAAGAGATTGATAATTTAAGGCATTTTAATGGTTGCATGAATCCAATTATATTTAATAATAGGAACACATGTATAACAAAAAATAAGATGGTATTTGATAAAGAATTATTAGAACGAGGGATAGTTATGTTGAACCATATTATGGATAATGGACATGTTAAACCCGTTGCATACTTTTTGAATCTTGGTAAGAGAAGTGAGAATTTACTTACAATAATTGATATATCATGCGATTCCGAGGGATTGGAAAAATGATTTAGGTTTGATACAATTTTGTGAGGTACACTTAATAAATTATGATATTAATTTATATATTTTGGATAACAAATTAAGTTTTAAGGATGTACCATCAAGAAAAGTATATGATTATTTTATTAGAGAATTGCAAAAGTCATATGATTTACGGATAAGAGATGGACAAAATGGTTTTAATGTTATAGATAAAGAAATGTATGAATGTTTTTTTAAACCAAGAATAACATTAATTATTGGGAAACAGAGAGTTTCAATTTAAGTTACTGCATGGGGCAATTTACACTTAAGATCATTTATTTAGATTTGGATTTGTTGAAGATAACTTGTGTTCGTACTGTAAACGGGAAAGGGAAACATATTCGCGTATATTTTTATTTTGTTTAAATGTAAAATTGATATGGAAAGCCTTGATACAACGTTTTGAGTTAGATGAAATAAAGGACTTAAAGTGGTGGGATATATTTGTTGGTTTGTTAGGTAATTCAAATAGAATAAAATGTTGTAATACCATTATTTTTATGGTAAAATATATTGTATTTGTATTTAGAAAAGAGGGTGTTCCACCACATATTGATAAATACAGAAACTGTTATTAGGCTATAAGGACCAGGAAAAGGGAATAGCAACTAAAATGGCGAAATTAGGAATACATTTACAAAAATAGGAAACGGTAAAATTTGAATAAGATTGAAAGAATGAACTCTTCATACGCGATGTTTCTCCCGTGAGCTTGTACTATTAAAAAAATATTGATTTAAATATGTATTTTGTAAACATTTTTAAAGGAATGTGAGCAGATTTCCGGGGCAGGGGGAGAGGAGGGTGGGGTTTGGGGAGGGGGGGGGGGGGGGGGGGGGAGAAGTAGCATGTCTTACTTCTTTTTTTTTATCTTTTGTTAAATCTCCATTGTGTTTAATGTTTGTGAATTACACTTGATTCGTACACTTGAGATGTAAACTGTTATTATTTTTAATGTTATTCAATTGTAAATGTTATCTCAATAATTTGGAGAAATAAAAAATCACATTAAAAAAAAGAAAAAAAGTGCGCGTGTGTGTGTGTGTGTGTGTGTGGGTGTGTGTGTGTGTGTGTGTGTATGTATATATATCCAGGTAAGTAATGTGTTGAGGAACATCAAGAGTGCTCGATGCCGCGATTAGCAGAGCAATGATAGACGTACCTTCGGGTGCGGAGTCCGCTACCGTCGGTTTCACGCCCGTTGTGTTGGCGATCCTCCGCACTCGAAGGTACGTCTATATACATTATATATATATATTGTAACAAAACCGGGTTCTACTGCTCCCGAGCCGAACCCTCGTTCCCACCTTGGAACCCACTGTTAGGATGAATCGAGCTACTTATTCGTTTTGTCGAAATATACGATGGTGTTTTGATTGATTTGGGAATATTCATAGAGTCCTAAATTATGCCACTCTCAGTTATTAACCTCAACGCCACAGCAACAATCAGTTCCCTAATTCACAACTTCAACCACATCATTCTCACTGCCATTTCATCCACCGAGAAACCCGTTATTCTGTTAGATCTCTTGACCAAAAGAACCGATGAAGATGACGGGAATTAGAAACCAGTTATTGTCGCTCGTCATGCCGCTGTTCGAAGCTCGTTTGTTGTATCGGTTATCTTCTCTCAAAAGTTCTGCAATTCGGCTGCCCGATCGACGCCACTTGTTTTGCAGAGTCGCCAAACTCACCGTCTTGTAATTCTTGTTGGCTCCTCTACTGGACTTGCGATTCGCCAGCTTGAATCGGCCAGTTTGCTGAACTGCAACTCTGCTTGTAATTCTTGTTGGCTCCTCTACTGGACTTGCGATTCGCCAACGTGAATCGGCCAGTTTGCTGAACTGCAACTCTGCTTGTAATTCTTGTTGGCTCCTCTACTGGACTTGCGATTCGCCAACGTGAATCGGCCAGTTTGCTGAACTGCAACTCTGCTTGTAATTCTTGTTGGCTCCTCTACTGGACTTGTGATTCGCCAGCTTGAATCGGCCAGTTTGCTGAACTGCAACTCTACCTCGGTGCCGCTCAGCATTCAATCCAGCTCAGGAACTAAAAATCATCACATCATATCAGCAGACACTTCTCTCACCGAAATCTTAACTTCAAACGAAACTTTAATATTTCAAAGAAGTAACAATTTCATACCTGAATCAAGCCTCTGAGTTGCTTACCAGAGAGTACGATTAGTAACGAGTTCTTGTACTGCGCACAGGAGTGCATAAGGGGTGATATCGTCTAAGAAAGAGTCAATCTAAATCGTGATCGAAATGCCCATATAATTATATAATTTTCATAAATGCTATTTAATGGTTAGTGAACCAAATCATCTATAACGCTTTTATTACTTTAATATGTCCCTTTAACTTCGAATTTCACTTATTGACCATATTGCTAATCTATTTCATCAAATGTTTCAACCATAAAACCCAAATTAACCTATCCAATTAAGCTTCTATAATCAATTACAATGAATAAACGTCACTTCGTTCGCTACCACGAGAAGCATAACTCATGAATATTCATATAATATTTAATACGCCTCATGAATATTACTATGCTGCCCTCTTACGTTTAAAGCATTATAACTTATATTATAATCTAATAATCAAAACTGGTAATCTACAACCAGTAGACTACTAATACACAAAAATAACTTATCTTTGCACAAAATATAATCCTATTTTGTTACAATATATATGTGCGTGTGTGTGTGTGCGTGCGCGTCTGTTTGTGTTTCACCGCCTTCGTAAGTTATTGTGATGCCGGGTTTGTGTACATTTGCAGGCTAAAAACTTGATACACAAAAACAATACTATAATTAACTTGACATCATTCGTTTATTGATGAAAAACAAGGCACAATTCATATTTCAAAATAATTTACATTCTATCATACCAATTTTCAAGATATCCTGAATTAGAACCAGAAAAGCATTTTACATATTTGTATAACATCATGAACCATTGGTGTGATGTTCTTCAGTACTGTAGTTTAAGATCTTTTTGGAATAAATATGTTTCACCTACAGTAACAAATTCATTAAATCTGATCAAATTGTCTTGCAACTCGTGTGTAATGCGTGTAGAAAATTGTGTTGATTAGAAAATATAAATAATTGTATGATATTCATACTCAACTTGCAGTATTAATGTCGTGTGTCCGTCGGTATGAGTAAAAAAGCTGAATGTTTATATGGGTTTGAATATACAGCTGGCTATACTAGCTGGCGCATGTTGAAGACTTAAATAATCATTATATTGTTCACTAGTTTAACGAAGTACAGTATGAAAATAACTTTTAAAGATTCAATATCAATATAATACAATGTTATCATGCAATAAAAATAGCACAATGGTTATAGTTATCCACAAAGACCGTCGTTAATAAATAGTAAATGTTAATGTACACAATTTATGCAAACCGCACATAACATTCAATTGCGAAATTCCGCTTGCTTAACAATAAATTTAAAGCAAATAACATAAAATAACGATTTATTGCTTGTGCGTAAGTAAATGCACTTTTTGAATAATATCATATCTATAATCGAACTTCATACCATATCTATTAAATATGTTTGAGCTATATATTCTTATTAAAACAGAGTCTGTTCCGAGGTCGGCAGGATTCGAACATGCGCGGGGAGACCCCAACATATTATATGTCGCCTTAACCGCTCGGACATGACTACTGGCTACTATTTGCGTCAAATTGTCGTAAACGTCCCACTTTATCATATGGCCGAATCTATAGGCCTGGTCACATAGGACACAACTAAACCCAAGAATGTAGTACGCATTGGTACACATCTATGGCAAGCCGTTTTTTTAACATTTATTCATATTTCTTGATATCAAGAATTCAATGTTTGATATCAAGAAATCGAATTATTGATATCAAGAAATACATTCTTGATATCAAGAAATACTTTTCTGTTGTTAAGCATTGGTTGATATCTATAATTCAATTCTTGATATGAAAAAATAGGAATACATGTTAAACACGGCTTGGCAAAGATTCGTAGCAATGCGTACTGTATTTGTGGGTCTGTAGTTGTTTCTCTGTGACCAGGCCTTATCATTGCCATAGATTCGTAGCAATGCGCACTGTATTCGTGGGTCTAGTTGTTTCCTTTGTGACCAGGCCTTATCATTGCCAAAGATTCGTAGCAATGCGCACTGTATTCGTGGGTCTAGTTGATTCCTTTGTGACCAGGCCTTATCATTGCCATAGATTCGTAGCAATGCGCACTGTATTCATGGGTCTAGTTGATTCCTTTGAGACCAGACCTCATCATTGCCATAGATTCGTAGCAATGCGCACTGTATTCATGGGTCTAGTTGATTCCTTTGTGACCAGACCTTATCATTGCCATAGATTCGTAGCAATGCGCACTGTATTCGTGGGTCTAGTTGTTTCCTTTGTGACCAGACCTTATCATTGCCATAGATTCGTAGCAATGCGTTACTGTATTCGTGGGTCTAGTTGTTTTCTTTGTGACCAGGCCTTATCATTGCCATAGATTCGTAGCAATGCGTACTGTATTCGTGGGTCTAGTTGTTTCCTTTGTGACCAGGCCTTATCATTGCCATAGATTCGTAGCAATGCGTACTGTATTCGTGGGTCTAGTTGTTTCCTTTGTGACCAGGCCTTATCATTGCCATAGATTCGTAGCAATGCGTACTGTATTCGTGGGTCTAGTTGTTTCCTCTGTGAGCAGGCCTTATCATTTTCAGAAGAAACATTCACTGATGTAATGACAAATTCAACTTATAAAGCTTTTTGTAAAGACATGCACGGTGTGATTGTATTGTAGTCATTACCATGGGTAATGATTCTAAACAACGATAACCCCGCCACACGTTCGTGACTCCAACGGTGGCTAAGAAGGTCAGAAGGCAGTCGCACAATAGACCGCTTCGTTAACATGGTTAATGTATGCAAATAATATGAGCATGACGTCAGACTCCCTGTCGGCAAGCTAGCTTGCCGGACTTAGTTACCATTGTTTAGCTTGACGACGGGGAGTCTGACGTCATGCGCATATTATTTGCATACATTACCGAAGCGGTCTATTTGAACCCACTGATTAAGGAACTTTATTGTCTGAAATATTGTCTGAAAGGTTCTGAAAGATAACCGGTGGCATTTAGTTCTCTTTATCGCCTCTTTGCCAGGATAGTCTGCTAAAGCCCTTTGCAGACAGAGCCGACTCGACCAGATTCGACTGGTCTTTATTCGGATCGGCTCAGTTTTAAGTGCCTCGCGACACACATTTTGCGAGTCGAGAAACAGTCGGATGCCTGTTGGGGCCGATTCAAAACGATAAATCGGGTCCGACCGACCGGGCACAACTCTAGCAACACATTTAAACCAGTCGCATCCGATTCGGTTCGAGTCTGCTCTACAGAGGGCTTTATACTATTTAACACTAAACATACACTGCACTGCTGTAATAAGGCGGGGATGTGTCCAATGATTAGTCATGATTATTGTATTATAAAATGACTAGCATTTTAAAACATCTTTGACAATTACTATTGAAAGATAAACGGTGCCAGTTTGAGTTATTTCATCGCATCTTCGGCAGGACGTTCTCCTTGTACTGGCCCCGGTAGTTGCCTGGTGGGTCGTAGTTGAAGACGGCATAGAGTTCGTACTTGTTTTGGGGGTTTACTGCGACTCCAACACCCATCCTCATGCAGCTGCTGTTCTTCCATACGAGCTGGGTGAAATGACCTGCAAGAATAAAGAAGAAGAACAATTACACATTTGTGTGTAAAAAGTCAATGTAAGTTCGTTAGTCAGACGCGCAATACCATTTGCAAACGTATTGCGTGCGCGCTGCAAAATACACGCTAGTTATGTGGTTAAATAGAGTGAGTGATGTTGTTGAAGACGTAGAAGACTCGGTTTCTGTTTGTCGGGTTTACTGAGACTCTTATGCCCATTGTCTTGCTGTTCTTCCATACGAGCCGTGTGAAGTGGCCTGCGGAAAAGAAGACGAATACAAAGAAAATTATGAATTTCCATGTAAAAAATTAACTATTCAGGTGGTTCTGATTGAAGTTCGTAAGTCAGACGCGCGATGCCATCTTGTAAACGCCTTGCAACGCGGTGTGAAATACACTCTGGCTCTGTGTTTTATAGAGTCCGTGCGGGACGTATGTCAAGACGGCGAATACTTGGTTCGTATTTTTGGGGTTCACTGCGACTCCGACACCCATCCTCCTGCTGTTCTTCCATACAAGCTGGGTGAAGTGATAGGCAACACAAAATAATATAAAGGAGAAGAACAATTACACATTTTCATGTAAAAAGTCAAAACAAGTGGTGAAGTGACGTGAAAAACAAACCCGACTTTGCGAGGAAGAAAAAACATGCATAATATAAATTAGCATCTTTAAAAATGTATTTATTTTGAAGTAAATCATAACCATAGTTACTTCCATTGAATATTCCCCATCAGTAAACCAGCCACTACCACCCTCCTCCTTCTCGCCTTTTTTCATCATCATCATCATCATCATCATCGTCGTCGTCATCATCATCATCATCATCATCATCATCATCATCATCATCAACATCCACCACCACCAACACCACCACTATACCACCAAAATGATCTATGTTATTTTAAAATATGTCCTTTTATCTTTATCATTTAGATATGTATGAGCATCATCATTCAAGGCAAACATACACAATATTACATAACAACACTCACCAGTGGCAGATTGAAATCCTCCACTGTTGAAGTCGTACTGACTGATTTCATCGTAGAAGGCTTTGGACGCTTGTTGTCCTGTGAAAAAAAAGGACACACACAAGATAAAACATATTAACACAGGATAAACAAACAAAATAACATACATCGTAGTCGGCAGGATTCGAATCCATGCGGGGAGACCCCAACATATTTCTAGTCTGTCTTCTTAAAGGGGCCCTGCAACCCAAATGCAACGGTTTGACCCAAATATGTTTTGTATATTTTTAAAAATGTTATCATTTATTTGACTTCATGTTGCTAAGCCCCACCTACTAAAAAACCCTCCAGAGCATAATTATTCATGGTAAACTGTCTCTTTACCCCCACCCCTTAACAGTCGACTGATTGTTATCATTGTCTACCTATGAACCACAGAGAGATATCTAATTAGTACGATAGGAAACATACAGCTGTTCCTGTGGTCAGACAACACTGAGATCAAGACAAAATATGCAGCCCCCCACACTCTTTTCGATTCAAACAATAAAATACACATCGGAGAAGATCCGGGGGGTGTATACCTCTACTCTTTGGTGTGGGGGAATAGCGTGCACAGACCATCGATATACATTTTTATATCGATGGTACAGACACCCCCATTTCCCCAAAAGTTATGTTTCCACATTACATTTGTCTGATTGCATACTAACAATCATTATGATGTCGCGGCGATCTGGTGCGGCCATTGGTGCCCACTTTGCGACTTAACACAGATCTCAGGGGATCGCTCCTATTTCGGGCAAGATCGCGTAGTCGGCATTGGGCTAGCGACCTTGGAATCACATCAGTTCGCAGTGAGTCAGCCCGATTCCGTTGTGCACGCGATCTTTTTAGTGTGACTTCTTCGGGGTCATGCCTTGGCCCCATTTTGACGAATTGTCGAGGAATACAATAACCATGGATTCACGCTTGTTTGATTTGGAATGTGTTAAATTTGTTGAATGTTCGAGCATGACCAGTCATGGCTAGCCGTTTTAACATTTATTTCCTTTTCTTGATATCAAGAAAATAATTCTTGGTTCTCGCAGGGCGCCTTTGAAAAGCAGTTTCGCATAACTGAACATCGAATTCTTGATGTAAAGAAATCATATTCTGTTGTTAACCAATGGTAATTCTTGGGCAGCTTAGGCTAGTATGCTCCCCTAGGAGTTGAGATGGTGCACAATATAGTTGTGCGGGTTTGAACTGTACCTGATGACCAAGGGTAATAATGCGCCTCTGAATAGGGCAAAAAGATACATGGCGCTCTATAAATGCTATACATTATTATTATTATTATTATTATTTCAAGAATTCAATTCTTGATATCAAGAAATCGAATTATGGATATCATGAATTTATTTCTTGATATCAAGAATTTAATTATATATATATAAAAACAGAATTCTTAATATCAAGGATTGGATTGTTGTTATCAGGAAATATGAATAATTGTTCAAATGGCTTGCCATTTGTGCGATCCCGCCCGACATGCGATCGAGACCGATCTGGGCGTTGCTCACTGTGCGAATCTGCTTGTGAGTTTTCCCGATCAAAGCCGGAGGTCGCCAGATTTTTCAACATATCCACAACCTGGCGACCGCAACCGACACCACCCTTGCGGACGCGAGTTACAGCGATCTGGGGTGCCCACTTTGCGACTTAAAAGAAAAGATCGCGTACGCAATGAGATCGGGCTGACTCGCGGCGAACTGGTGCGATTCACACCGAACCGAGATCGCTAGCGATGGTACAAGAGCAAAGTGCTGCGGCAACTCGGGCTAGATCGCAAGCGCAGATCGCCTAGTGGGCACTAGACTTAAGCCCCATAACTTGTCTCGTAGAACAAATGGTTGTAGACCAATCGGCAAGTTAATCCGGGGGGCCGGGGGCGGGATACGTGCCTTAGAAATAAATTGACCAAACCATACAACTATAAAGTCCGACCACGCAACGTCATGGAATTGGAATAATACGTTTTAAGATCAGTCTCAAAACAGGTTAAACACACCTGCACTACCTAATTCTGGAAACAGTTTGTACTTTTGGGGTAGGTTGTGTGGTTTAAAGGGATAGTTGAGTTTTGGTAGAGAGGGCCCAACACAAAATAATTTATTTTGTGAGATAATGAAAAACTGAGTGTCAAATTTGAAAGAGCATACAATTTTTATGGCAGAATAAACTTTATTATTTTGATCAAAATCGGTTCAGAAACGCCTGAAATATCAATAAATATAACCATTTGTAATAAATGTGTGGCCCAACACGTATTCGATAATTCTTGAACCGGCCGTTAAAATTCTTTTTAAAATGCTTCCACTTTTTTAAACATTTCAAAAGTGGTTTTTAGATAGTTGTTGATTATCTCTCTACCTAATCACTATTTCAACAGAACATCACATGCAACAATAATATATTCAAAATGGTTTACACGAATGCGTTTTTTGAATGTTTAAACATCTATTTTTGAATTAAAACAGGCTTTTTACTGTAGTAGTTTGTAATTGTTTTATTCCGTTTGAGCATGTTGAAATCTAATTAGTTTGTAATGTAATGGTGCAGGTTTTGGATACTGACATTCAGTTTGACTAAAACTGTACTCTCTCTACCAGAACTCAACTATCCCTTTAATAATTTAACATTTCTTGTTTACTGATCGTCGACAAATTCTTCACCACGTTAATGACTTCTATCAATTTAATGACAGCGGTCGTGGCCTTATCATGTAAGCAATTGAGAATGATTTCTGTCCCAAACGAAAACAACTGTCTTCACAGCTACATCATAATCATCAAAAGACTATTTCATCATCAACATCACGATAACCGCCACCACCAACAACACTACCACCATCATCAGCATCATCAACATCAACGGCATCATCATCATCATCATCATCACCACTATCGACGTCAAAATAATCATCATCCTCATCGTCATCACATTCTGCTTCCCCCCTTCTTCGTCAACACTTGCATCATCCTCTTCTTCCTCCTCTTAAATGTCACCACTAATCATTTTCATCATCATCATCATCATCACCATCAGCATCATCATCATCATCGTCATCATCATCATGAAATTCCTACCGTGATCTTCTCTATGCCCTGCACGTCGAACCTATAGTAGATGTTCTTCTCCGTACTTGTTATCCATCCTGTTCTCGAGTTGCGCATTCTTCGCGCACTCGTCTCCGCCCACTCTTGCGCGTACATGTTCATCCCGTCGTCCAGTTCGAGCGACGACACGCCGTGTTGTGATCGATAACTGTTGTGCGCCCTAAGCGCGTCACTCCTAAACTGGGGAGCGGTAGCCTGCCAAACATGATAGAAAGGAAAGATAAAACGTTATGACCTGACGTAACGATTTGACTCGTCACCAGTATTCACTGACGACGCGCCAACGTGTTGTGCACCTCATGCATGTCATGAGCGTCTCGCCATAATATAGTGGGATACTGTCAAATAAAAAAGGTCAAGATTAATAAATACAGAGTACTGTAGCGGAGCACCCTTTTCGATTCTCTTGTACCGGCCACAGCCTACCCTCAGTTGAAAAGGACGGCGGGAAGTCCAACGATCGGCTCCTCCGGAATTTTGTCAGGATGCCGTTGTCGCCGACTTGTTGAACGCGCCACCGGTTCCGGCCAATCGATCCCTACTTATCCATCATCGATTCCCCGATCCTAATCACAATTAATCCCTTAACAAATATTATCCATCCATCATAAATTACCAAACTGTTCTATCTTACTCATAATCATTATCCATAAGTATTCTCGTAAACATCATGTCTATACAACCTTTCCTTAATCCTAATTTAACTCTACCATGAATTATTCATAATTCTAACCACTATTTTACTCATAATCGATTCGCTTATATACAAAGCGATCCATAACACCAGTACCGCTACAATAATCATAAATCCACGATTCTACAATCAATCCCCATACTACTATATGCCAATGATTATTATAACCCAACTACAACGAATTATCTAACGAATCTAGCCATTATATAAGTACAGTACATTAATAATACAAAAGTTTGAAATAAATTATCTGTTCACAGATCACTATATTTAGAACCGTTTAATGTTGAAATAGTCAATTTCAAAGCATTTCCCCGAATCTTTACATACACAGGTTAACATATATTTTTCAACGTGGTCTATTATGGTAGGTTATTCAAACACACTTTAAATCTCGAGTGTGGGGCTTTTACCACTATTGTAATTAAGATTTAAAATGGTATAATTATGATAAGCCATATTCGGACTAAGCAAACCCTGCCAAAATGAGCGCCAATGATTTGGAATACGGCTGAAACAGTTTTACAATATTTTTTTAGTAAGAACACGGGTCGGCGCATTTCAACATAATATCCAGTGCTCGCAATGTCACAGAAAGTAGATTAAAATACCTACATTTATGAAGAAAAAAAAATCCTGAATCGCATATTTAAATTTGTTGTTGTTGAAAATGTTACCCAATAACAGAGAGACTACCACCGC
>JBAMJV010003576.1:0-17595 GCA_037951105.1 Echinarachnius parma | reverse complement strand
AAGAAAATGTGTATAAATCTAGGTATATATTACAGGTACAATTATACAGTGTATATTATCAAGACGATTTGAAAGTGTTTACTGAATTCCTGACGAGCCCTTTAAAATTCTAAAGATACCAACATTTAATTCACCTCAATTAATTATGTCTTAATAAATGTAAAGCCATGTCCTTGGTATTGCAGTACATTCGTCTTCATTATTGTCAGCAGACCACTACAAATCACCTGATCATGTCTGCCGCACAGTGTCATTCTATTCATGGCCCTGGAAATGAAGAAGGGTCTACATTTCCTCTTAATACCTTTATATAGACACTGAATCTGAACTTCACCTCATGCATGTCAGTGGTATATCTTGCCACAGGGAGGTGCAGAGCAGGGAGAACGAATCCCCAAAGATGGGAGAAGAATTGCCCTCCCCCTTGTCTCTCCCTCTACGCCGATTATGCTCAACTTTCAGAGATTATTCCTCTTAATCTCCTCAAGACTATGAAAGCAACATTTTGCTTGGGTTTCATTGCCCTTTAAAAGCTTTGTTTACAGCTCATCATGTGCCCGTATCAGTAGGCAATGGTAATACTATACGAGCAAATCGACGCGGATAACGGCGGAATGACCTTGGAACCGTGGCTTCTTCTCCGTTTCCATATATTATAGGAGTTATGCATTGTTTTTGCGAGATGGGCAGATTGCAAAATGCCTCTATATTAGCCTGTCAGTGAGTTTTTCAATTATATATTTGACAATACGTATACGTACATAATGCGGCACAAAATGTCAAACTTACGCTGTAGGGAATCTGTTCGGCTGCTCTTCCATGCCTCTGATAATAACATCGTTTTCGCTCGTTTTCATACAATCAAAATTGAGAAATTAAATGAAAATACTGCATCTCAAAAACTCTTTGTTAAGACGAATAATACCCCTTGCTCTTCTACTATATCATTTTAGTTCAAGATTTGGTTGTAATCAAGGCGATATCATAAATATACTACATCAGTACTATATCAAAGTTAAACAGTATTCCTATATCACGAGAATTGGGCAATTTTTCGAAGATAATGGGCATGGGTCTGTATGTTTATATAAACCAAGCGTATCTTTGTTTGGCATAAACACCGTATATAAAGAATGAACAAAATAGTTGGAAGGGATTAATCAAACCAAGTACAAAAATAAATACGACCCCCTGATATGTTCACACAATAAGAAAAGTTAATATGTACACTTTTACTATATAGTGCATCCGATCTGTTCTGTTCTATAATCTCATAATTTTACACTTATCATTATAACATCATCTTCATTTATTTTAAAAATAACTTTCTCTCGATTTCAGACAGTTATCAACCCTTTGTCAGTTTTAGCACTAGTCTGTATTGTTACTAGACCCCTTTAACATGTTTAAATACCCACTAAATCATGATTCATGTAAATAAAAAGACTGCCGAATAAAATGTTATCTTCCGGTTTGTCATAACTGTATATGCTCAAAATATGTTATAGAATTTTTGTAAAATTAGAAAGCATTATTAAGCACAATGATATCCATAGCACAACAAAGATAGAAGTTAAACTGCCCAACAAACTCAATTGAGTTTAAACTACACAAATCTTTATCGAAAAAGAAAGAAATATTTTCATCTAAAATATCTTAGAATAATAATATAATTTAGCAGTTTATACAAAATGTTATATCTATCAAATTTTCTCTCGATCGTAAATAGTAACTAATTTCATTTGTTGTGTATAATCGAATTTAGGTCTTATAGGGTTGGAATGGCGTGTGTTAAACTTGATTTAGTGAAATGACGTTGTTAGTCGCCACTGACTCTGAAACAAACGCACGTAATGCAAACATACAGGATTGAGAGGGGCAAAATAATAGTCCCCACGTTTCCATGGTAACAGAAAGACGACCTGAAATACAACAAATGACAGGTGGAAATAGGCGAAGACGGATGCAATGTCAACTCCAGATGCGCAGTATCCTAACATAAACAAGTCGCGACGACCTTTTCGTGTTGGCCTACAATAAATAAATTATCAGTCCGTGATTAACAACCGAAAGACAATAATCATCTGGAGATAATGATTTCCCTTTCAAGTGCACGTTCGCGTGAAATCAAAACATACGCCATGCTCATGTTTGTTTGAGTACCTTTTCAATTACTATTATTTTTCTTTCCCTAAATAAAAATGTACCTATATAACGAACGAAAGAGATGTTACTCCCATACATTTTGTAGCCCGTTCCTCTCCCGTTCGCGTCTATGACATCCGATATACACACTGCCATGGACATTGGTACCTTTCATTTGCAATTCTAATTCGGCGAGTCGGGTACCCTCATCCCGCGTCAACACCGAGGTCACGAATTGGGGGCTAACTGAGGAAAGATTTAATTTATCTCGTTACGACCTATATTTCTCATGCATTGTTTTAACGCGAATCTCTGGGGAATCTCTGTCACAAGAAAGAGTTCTACATAAGAACTCGGGGCAAGTGAAAGTCAAATTCGGGCTTGTATGTTTGAGGTGAAAGAAAAGATACTCGCAATTAATACGTTACGCCCTGCAATGAAAGGCATATAGTGTGAACAGGAGTTCGACCTATATCACGGCACATTAACGTCAAGCATGCCCGGGAGAAGGGGTCTCACCTAATAGCCAACCTTGCGGCAAAAAGTTTGCGGCCACAACTCCGTGGATTCAACAAGGAGCAACTTACTTATCTCTGAATGATGACTTCGAATACGACTCTCTTGGAACTATTGCGTATGTTTTGTGGTAAAAAGGAGGTATCAAAATAAAACCTTAGTAAGTTGTACAAATTTCTACATGAATTTTTCGTGATTTTTTTTATAAATACATGGTGACTTATTTTTCTTGTATTGCTTCATAGTGTTTCATCAGGCTATGTAGAGTAATCAAAATGTATCATCGAATGGAATCGAAACGTTACGAGCTCAGTACAGTCGCACATGAAGACCGACAATCTACATTAGTCATTGCACCCTGGATTCTACAATGACAGTTGGAGTCATACTTTTACGGTTTTAACCCCCGACTTCCTCAAAAAAAGTTAATGATCATACTCTTCCGTTGCCTGCCAAATATGGTTTGATGTTTTATGATCCCCTGACACGTCGCGTTACGTGTAAACGCGACGCAATGGATGCATCGCGCTCGGGGCATCTCCTCTTCAATTTGAGACCCGATGCTTCGAGCATCTCTTTCTATAGGCAACGTTCCAGCACTCTTCAGCCTGATTGGTGGTGGTTGTGTCTCCTTTACCAAGGTTAAGTGGGTAAGAGGAAAAGGGGAACGTGAGCAATTTAACGCATGCAGGCCCAAACCCGCTAGCAATACTAGGGGCTTATGCACCTACGCTCGTAGCTCGTAGCTCGTAGCTTTATGACCATAAACCAGGGGGTAATAACGTTATATTCTCGGGGTCTATAATTTCATACCCGCCTCCAAAATATAAAATATATATTTCCTCAGAAATGTGTTTTTATATTAAAATGTATGATAAATTTAATCATTACCATTTCTAAAATAATATTAGGGCTCTTTTTGACATTTCGAGGGCTAAATAGCATGCCCCTTCCCCCGTGTATCGACATTCGAATCCTGTGTTAGCGTCCACCTGTCTATATATAGCATTCATTATGGTATCATGTATAATAATGTCTATACATGGCACAAAATTAATCGTGATCCCCTGCAGAGAAAAAGGATGTTATAGAGCATGTATATTTAGGTCACTTGTCTACAGTGGCCACTATTCCTTTTTCCCTATAAGGTGGTCACTATACACAGGTTATACTGTATTTGGTTTATTTTATTTTATTTTTATTTTTGTTTATTGATTAATTGATTTATTGGTTGATTGATTGATTGATTTATTTATCATTTTATTTATTTATTCAGTCTTCTTTAAAAAAAAAAAACAGGGTAGCCCCATTCAGTGCCACAAAGGCCTCCTGCTTTACAAGGGGGCCCTGTATCAGATGGAATTTACATGTGCAAAGTATACATTTAGAACACAGCATACATATAATATACAAACATAAATACATAACTACATTAAAAACATGGCACTTAAAAACAAAGGTATATAGGCGGTGTACATGTATATTTGTGACAGAGGTAGAGCAACCCTCATCTACGCACGTCAGTGTCTTCATCATTCTAATTCGAACTTTCTTCAAGAGGTTCGAGCGATGGGTACGATAAGGAGGGTAAATAGTTGGAGGAATTACGTTGCATGGCGTAATAATATAGCGTGCGCGAACTATTGGGGCGCACACGTTATGTAATTATTTATTTATGAGTGATTTCCCCCCTTATGATTCTACTGTTTTTGTCAAATTATTGAGGGCTCGTGCACCCCCAACCCACGCCATCAGGGTGAATATAATGTGCGTCTCTCCGCGTAGTAATATACTTACTATACACAATTTCTCGTCATCATTCATGTCTAATTTTATAGTAGAGCATGGATCCCCAAATGCATTTTTTAATTTAATAACATAATGATTATCAACAAAAAGCAGGTTATAACAGTGGCGTAATGAGCAACAAATGATGTTCTTTTTGTTTTGTTGTTGTTCTTTTTGTGCTGTTTTGTGTGTGTGTGTTTTTGTTTGTTTTGTTTTGTTTTTGTTTTGTTTGTTTGTTTGTTTGTTGTTGTTGTTGTTTTGTTTGTTTGTTTGTTTGTTTGTTTGTTTGTTTGTGTTTTTTTTTTTTTGGGGGGGGGGGGGGGCTTTCGAGTGAGTGGAGTGACGGAGCTGTGAGGTAAAGGGTGCAGCAGGGGTACCCCTCCCAGGGTGGGACATTTTTGTGGAATTTCGGGTATTTAAAAAATAACCAGTTTAAGCCGTTGCACCATATTTGAATTTAAACGAGGGTTAAAGCACCCCCCCCCCCCCCCTCCCCAACGCAAGGTTTCCCGTCTGTACACCAACGGGTTCTAATCACAGTCCCTTGTGCTAACTGCTAACTAAATTCGACTAAAGTCAGTAAAACTGAGTATAAGTATCTATGCGTATATTTTTGTATATTTATACGTGATTAACGTTAAACATTTATATTTGTATGTGATTTGTATGTAATTATGGGTTTATTAATGTTCACACATCGACCTTATATTCATGGTCGTCTTAGGAGTTAATAATAATTTCCACACTCTCATTGGCACATTATTTTATAGTATTCGTATCGCTAAAAAATGTGCTAGTCGTGTTAATTTTAATCATATGGCTACTTATAAATGATTCATAAAAATAACACCAAAAGTGATTGAGCATCATCTCTCAACGATTTACAAGGACATCATCATTATACCGTGATCATCAAACGAACACACACACGCGCACACACAGACACACACAGTCGTGATGTGCACATCTTCACTGCATTGGGAGCATCGATATATAGGTATACTATTTCAACCAGACCAACTTCGATTCTATAATACGGCTATCCCAATTCGATTCGTTACTAATTTTGTATTGTACAATTATCATAACTTCTGAATATTTGTGTAGATAATATTGTGTGAACCTGAGTGTATATGTCATTTATATAGAGTAACTTAATGGTTAAGTGATGGAATTGAATTGAATAAAGTAAATAATCTTAAATGAATCTGAATATTTTTTATAAATACGTAGGTTGGTTGTGAAACCGGCGTTTTAAGTCCATTTTATATAGCCAAAATCGAAAAAAATCGGAAAAAAATAATTTAAGTCTGCATACCACCATGTATCTAATGTCGGAGCATTTTCTATGCGCTGCTAAATGTTGGAGAAATAATTTTTTATAACGTTGGGAATATTTTATGTATCAAAAATAATAGAGAGCCTGTATAAGGCTCCCAAACTTTAAATTATGATTATCTGCAAAGTAAGAGAAAGTGACTTAGCCATTTATGTCCATGTATAAATGTATATATATTTTCGGTCTCTAGATGCGATCATATTTCTACTGCATATCGCAGAGAAGATAAACCCAGTTCACACCGTGTTCATAACATTATTGAATTATTGTCTTAAAAATTAAGAGGCACTTTGCGTTTTCCCGATCTTCGAAAAGTAAGATTAACTTAAGGGATATCTAAATGCAGGTAATAGTGCAGGCCCTTGACTTCTCATATCCTAGCTTCTATTTAATGTAGGGCGATTTATGTTAACTTGTCTGAATAATTAGGTCAAGTGTGATCTTGCAATTTAATTTGGCGCTCAAGAGGGATAAAGTTTACAGTACATCTAGATTACAGTGATGCACTTACCCCGTATAGCAACCCCGTGGCCACGGTGAAACCTATGGCTACTGCAGCTGACCCCTGCACGTCTTTCCTTCTCGGGTCGAACGTCGCGAAGAACATGAGTACGAGATGGAATGTGATGACGAACTCGACTCCGAAGCCCTGCCAAATGTTCACGCCTTCGTCGTAGTTTATCCTCGTCATACCCACGAAGTCGCGCTTGTCCGAGGGCGTGACGAATCGGAGGATGGCGGCGCCCCCGGCCGACCCCAAACACTGGGCCGTTACGTAGCAGATGCCCTTCGCGACGCTGATGTGGCGGTAGATGACCATGGGGACGGTGACGGAGGGGTTGAACTGCGCGCCGCTGACGTGCGAGAAGCACTGGATCAGCGTGGCGATACCGAGTCCGTTGGCGAGCGCGATGAGGGTGTTGTCGGGCGTGTTACCCCCTGACCAGCGCACCGAGGATCCGGGGGCGATGGGGATGAAGAGCACGAGCGCTAGGCACTCGGCGATGACACCACGCCAGAACACGGCACTCCGGAGATCGTCTGACTTCCATCGCGATCCACCGTCCCTTCCCGACTCATCGTCGGGTTTGGGCACTCGATACGACACCAGCGAATTAAGCAAAGCGTTGAAAACCATGTTTATATTAGTTTTATTATTATTAGATATAATTAAAAATTCCTATCTCAGAATCCACTTATCAATATAATATCAGCATTCTTGAGTAAAGCTTTAAAACACCGACTCCTTCGCAATATAGAAAGGACATCCCAAAGGAATTGCATTCGATCAGCTGCTCCGAAACTAAAAACAACCAGTTATTGCCAAGTTGGTCATGATCTGGTTCAAGAAGCGCATTTTTATTTTTTGAGGTAGAGGTCGATATTGCTTTATAGGATAGTTGACGCGGCGGCAACTGAAACTTCACAGATATTGTCCTAGAGTTTTATACATTGGAAGGGAGTCGCGATCGACGCTCCGCTGCACAGTTTTGAAGTAACAGTACGTAGCACGGTAAAGCTCGAGTGCTGCTACTCTACTCCGCGTTCGAGCAAACATTGCTCAGGGATCATCTAGAAAAGGTGTTTTATTACTGGCTTCTTAAAAAACTAAAACGAGACAGCATAACTGTTGAACGATATTCAGTTGAACGATATTTATGCGAAAGCCAAATTGCTGTGAAATAATAGCATTATTTATATCGAGAAAGACAGAAAGTCGTTTGTAACCTAAACGTCTAAGTATATGACCATTTTGACAATAATGATATCGGGCGATAATTTGAAATTAAGTGAGAATTACCCTTTTTCATGACCGGGATCACTTAGGATATTTTCATCGCCACAGGGAAAATTACGGTTATGAAGGATAAATTAAAACAATTCGGTTGTTTAGTAATTTGAATCAATTCCGCTGGATTTATTGGGGAAATCAAAAATATATTTTTGTTTACATCTTGGACCAAGGTAATTATCGAATTCACAAAAGCGTTACCATTTTTTTGTATGACCTGACAACTTCTCCCCATTTTTATAAAAAAATGTGATGGCATTCTAGATGGTCTTTTCATACAAAATTGACCAAGTTTTCTTCGTATTAAAACAACTTTTCTTGGATGAAAAAAGAAGATTTCCTACTTTTAGAAGATCCTTCCATTTCTATATTTTAATGTAATGTACTCTAATCTTTGTTTGTATTTTATCACAATTGTACTTTTTTCAGGGGTGTCGATCCGTTTTTGAGATTGGGGGGGCGAAATTTGAACATTTTTCCAGAGTGACCACTGAGAGAGCTAAAAGCCCCACATTGGCATGCCCGGAAGTTTTATTATGCGCTCATTGAAAGTGTCTTGATGGATCGAAGACCTGACTTTGGGGGGCACCCACATTTGGGGACAATAATGGGGGTCCAGGGGGCGGAGCCCCCTGGATGCTTTTAGATTTCAGACATTTGCTCCTAGCATGGGTGTTAAAATTGTATAAAATAGTGAACCTACTCATAACGTATTTTTAAAGGGCATAGCGAGGAAAAGACTGAGCCTTGCATGAGATGCCATGTGATCATGTATACTATAGAGCCATCGATATAGTCTAGGGCATTGGGCTCCCATGAAACTAAGCAAGGGCGTCAACAATCTCAAAAATGTAGGGGAGACATTGCGAGGAAGCGAAGCGACCGAGCGGGGGAGCTGTGGGAGGGGGTGTCCCCCTCCCACAGTAGGGAGCTTTTTAAAAATATTTTTGGGCGTGAAATTGTGCGATTTGGTGCACGTAATATAAAAGTATATAGGTATGGAACCAAACATACATAATGACAAAGGGAGGGACAATCTGCTCCTTTTTCAAATGTGGGGGGACATGATATTCCAATTTGATTTGCGTTCAGCGCATATGTACCGAGATTATTTTATTTTCTGTGACGGTGTGCTATCTATAGATGAGGGTTTAATAAACTTCGTTTGAGGTGTGCGTTTGAGAAATTACGCTGCCCAACACATTTCAAAAGGTGAGTTCCCGCAACCCAAATTAAACTTGCAATATGAGAAACTGTATGCGCGCGAAGCGCGCGGCAAAAAAGAGATTTACAGTCATTTTCAAACTAAAAAACGGCTATTTTGAAGATTAATTATTGATAAATGTGTCTTTCCCCTCTTTGGCATTATATCACTCGATTTTTTTCTTCCTCATTTTCGGAATTATTGGGGGGGCGAAATGATATGTTCGCCCCCCAATATTTTCATTGGGGGGGCGACCGCCCCCCCCTGCCCCCCCAGGATCGACACCCCTGACTTTTTTTGTTATGCTTTCTTGTTGATTTACCTTGTAATGTTTTTAACGGAATGGTGAATAAAGTTTCAATTTCAATTTCAAGAAGAAGAAGTATTCACGCGATAAGCAGCGTTTTTACGTTTACTGGAATTGGTCTTATTCCTAAGATATATTGCTTATAATATTTTTTAAAATCAGTAGACTTTAGGATAATGCCTTTTGGAGTCCATGGACTTTCGGGAGATTTTATCGATTAGGCGTTAGCTGCCTTGGATGTGAAGAGTCAAGCTCAGACCATTTATCAATGAAGGTATTTTGTGGACATATCAGATCATACCAATACACATTTCATTAATCACTCATCACTTTTTGCACTTGTCAACAAAGTTACGTAATACTTATATATTCTTACCATATGCCATCACGTTATATTACTTTACTTATTTCAGACAAGACAATGTTTGTCATAAATCATCCATCAGATTTTCCAAAGTGTACCCTTTTTTAAAACCGTAAATCTTGATTAAATGCAGTTTTGTTTTTAAAAAAGTACATACATGTATAATTGTATGAAAGAAAATGCTGATTGTACATGTAAGGTATATGTAGTTACTCGTTGGAGAGGCGTGTCCTGACGAAACAATGAGAAATCAAGAGGGCGTGGGTTCGACCACCACTTATCTCCGTTATTTTTTCGAAAGCATTAATTTTGCTCCTCGATTTTTTCTCCAAATATGTTGAAATTGTTCAGAGACATTTCATTTGCCCCGCAATAAAATCTCAGGCGGCATTATTGCTCTGACGAGCGGAAATTTGTCGGCAGAGAAGGCAATGTATATTTGTTGCCGGAATAATTAAGTCACCAGAAATGTAAGTGTGGAACAATAATTGCTATTTTGGGATCAAATGCCGTAGGAAAATGTTGCTGGAGAATGGCACAGAACCATTTTTTTTTGCACACACGAACGCATCCTGTTACACGACCACACATACCCACAAACACATAGAAACTTAAACAAAAATAAAAAAAACGTCATCATCTTCATCATCATCATCATCATCATCATCATCATCATCATCATCATCATCATCATCATCATCATCATCATCATCATCCTCATCATCATCATCAGGCTCATCATCATCTTTGTCGTCATCGTCATCATCATCAACATCTTTATTATTGGTTAAGTTCACCTAGTCTAATAGAAGTATAGACTACATATTATATCCCTGGTTATGAAAGAATTATTCCAAATTATGTTTGATTCTATTTTTGTTTCTTTACAACACACTGTAACCTACTTATTGCGACTCATACACAAAGAGTAAGACCTATTACATGGCCATTCATGCACACATTGTAAACAAACAAACATACATCACCTGGAGAGAGACAGCGATCCAAAATGTCCATGTTTATATAATAAATCTTTCACAATCATTTATTAGAAATGGCAATTTAGTAAGCATTACAGTATTATTTTGAAATATCTATTTTGCATATGTGTTTTCACGAAATACCATCCATAAGGTAATCATGAATACAGTCAAACATTTGTTAGTGGCCACCTAGGCTACCTATAGCAGTCAACCTGCATTATCTATCTATCAGGCCATAGTTCATCCAAACGTTGGACAAAGCCCTCCTCATGACATTTCCATTCTCTTCTGTCTCTAGCTATCCTTGGCCATGCGGCCGTTCCCGTTAGTTCATCTCACCATCTTTTCTTTTGCCTTAACCTGCATTATAGTGGCTGCCCAAAATGATCCCCTGCAAAGAAAAACAATGTTATGGAGCCAGTCTATGGTAATCACCTGTCTGAAATGGCCACTTTTCTAGTTTCCCCAAGGTGGTCACTATACACAAGTTTGACTGTATAAAGTTCATGTATGTGATTACTAACTATACACATAATAATTATGGTTCAGTAATAATTATAGTAAAACTTGTTAATAATGCGTATAACAGAAGAGTGTTTTTACTACTACTAATTGCAACTCTAGGTTTCATAAGGGATGAGTTTGACTCTCTATTTGCTAGTGTATGAACCCCAATGTAACATTTTGTCATTTTGATGTGTGTTGCTCCAACTATGCAAAAGGTGCAATTCTAAATCTATTATTATTTTATATGAATCAGTAGTTTGCTGTGTAAATGGAGGATTGACCATACCATTTGAATAGAACGTTCTTGAATATAGATAGGCAGTCAGTAATAATCATGATAGTGGTTATACATAATGGAACAGCTGTGCCACTCGGCACATTTGGCATTCCAGTGAATGTGGAGATTGGCACTTAAAGCACAGAGAGGGTTAATGCATTGTGTGCGCCCACAAGGTTGCCCGTGGCTGGAATGCTCCCCAAGGAGTGAAAAACGTGCACTTTGTGTGCTGGATCGATTGCAGAATGTATCCGATGACCGGGGTAATAATATAACTGTAAAGCGCTTAGAGATGATTATCAATCGATCGTGATAGGCGCTATATAAATCAAGGATATTATTAATTATTATGTAGTCTCATCATAGAATTAAAGGGCAATGCAACTCAAGAATAGAGTTTATCCTACTTGATATATCGTAATATGCCTTTTTATTATATATAACATAACTCTGACTCAGATTTCTGCTTTGGGAGAAATATATGTAAACTCTATCGGGTTTACCACTATTCATGGGAACACTGGAGGCCGCCATTATTAGGTGTGTGCGGACTTATGGTCAGTGATATGCACTAATGCATTTCAATAGCTCCTATTGAAATCATTGTCTGAATACTTGTAGATGCTTTGACGAGTTTGTAAATCAGTGAAAAGCTTTTTGTTCGGCCCGTAGCACACTCGTCATAGTTTGCAAAGCATGTCGGGCAATTACAAGAACATGGCCGCTCCCATCACCTTTTGCCGCCGTAAGAATTAGTAAAATGTGGGTATGTTCACGTAAGGATTTCATGGGATCCAGGAGGCCAAAATTGCCAAGTTATGTATCAAGTAAAATGTCTGTTCACCCTCTAAACGATAATAATAGCCGAAAGCCATAGTTTCATTGCCCTTTAACAAATACATTGCAGTCAAACCTGCCTATAAAGACCAACCAAGGGAGACAGAAAACATTTCATAAGCAGGTGGTCTTATAGACAGGTTCGTGTACATGTGAACTGTTTCTTAGGGAGACAAGGTTTGTTTTTTGTATAAGTAGGTGGCCTTTATAGACAGGTGGTCGCCTAGAACAGGTTTGACTGAATCAGCACCAAAACAAAATTCAAGACTAGATATCAAAATCCAATGCCAATGCAGAGATTTGTCATTAAAATATTATTGTCTTCTGCCGTATTCTTATAAGAACAACACAGTACAGTACGTGGAACCTTGTAATAATGACATTCTTTGGATCTGTGAAAGTACTCAGTTATATAAAAATTGTGTAATGTAGGTATTTAGAAAAAAGATAAGACAGGAATGAAATATACCATGTGACCAGAGTATCAATTTCTTTATCACAGACATGACAGTGCCCTTCATGAAAACTTTAGACACATTCATTTTATTTCAAACATAGGGAAACTAACCAGAAATATATGATAAAAATGAAAATGAGCAAAGACAATACGGTTTCCAAGGGGTGGGAAACACTATTTTCTTTGCTAATTTTCAGTTACACATTCCTTTTACTATAAATAGTTCTTATTTTCATCTTTAGCTTCAGGCATCTCGTCATTTCTATGTAAATCTCATGCAAGTCACATGGTATTCACACTTAAGTCACATGCAAGTCAGTAAACTGTCACATGCAAGTCACATATCAGTCATATGCAAATCAGAGAACTGTCACATGTCAGCCACATGGCAGCCCCATGCAAGTCACATGGCAGTCACACGCAAGTCACATGCAAGTCAGAGTACTGTTACATAGCAGTCACATGCAAGTCACATGTCCGATACAATATCAGTCATAAAAATGAGTCACACATCAATCACAAGTCAGTCACATATCGGTCAGCTTGGTGCTTCATCCTTGGTGACATTCTTGACCTTCTCCACGTTGTGGTCGATGGCCTTGGCAAGGAACTCCATCCACTGGGAATCCTCCGCGGTAACGATGTGGGAGTCTTTGACAAAGGCTAGCAGTTTGTGGAGCACTTCAGCAATCAACGATGCCTACAAGGGGAAGAAAACAAGAACAGAATTACAAAAATAATATAACAAATGATAATAAATACGAACAGAAGTGAGGGTGGAAACCAAATAAATAAAAATTTGTTTGCTTCTGCATAATATACATCTACTAGTAATTCTGACTAAACAAATTTTTCCTCAGACTTATATTTGCTACTTGATTTTCCTAACATGAGAGTTACATAATAAACAGATCCAAGATTGATAACGATCCACCAAATGGTTGTTAAGTTATCCTTTAATGGTGGTAACGAGAACAGGACGTACGGAGGGACAGAATACCCAAAACATAAAGCCTCTGGCCACTTTGAGGCAGTGTTTTTAATACACTCCACAATATGGGTCAACTTGGTTATGTGCACCATCTCCTCATCCCTGAGCAAGCCCTGATATGCCTCAGTTAACCCGTTCCCCTATTAGATTGTAATCCCCATACAGAAAACACAGAATACACCAGGTGTCTTTAGGCAATGGGTTAACCTGTTCCCTTCTATATTTTACAATCCCCAAACAGTAAACTTACTTACTTACTTGTCCAGCATTTGAATAGCGCCGTCTATCTAGTAAAACTATTCCAAGGCGCATAAACACAGGACCCACCAGGATTCCGTAGTCAATGAGTTGACCAGTTCCCTACTACATTAGATTTTGAAAACCCCACACAGTAAACAGAGGACCCCACACCAAACGTTTCCGTAGGCCATGGGTTAATGCACTTACATTTGCTCTGACCACAGTGTAGTGCATAGGAGCGTAGAGACAGGAGACCATCTCATCCAAGTTGGGACTGATCTCATCGCACAGCTCCACAATCTGGTCGAGTTGGGCTACGTGCACCATATCCTTGTGTCTCCCGTTCTTCTTTACAGCCTCAGTCACTTTCTATAATTTAAAAAAGTACCAATTTAATTTTTAGTGAATATGTCTTTTTTTATATAATGGTGTGTTTTTTAAAATTAAGTTCAAACTATTTTACTTTATTACTATTAAAAAAAACAGTTGATACTGGTGCATGTCATGTAAACAGAAATATAGCAAAGCATACTCGTAAGCGTTGCAAGTTACAACAAAGGTACAGCAAGGTTTAATGTAAACAAGAACAGGGATTTACGGACGGACGGACGTACCTACGGACGGACGGACAACCCAAAAACATAATGCCTCCGGCTACTTCGTTGCGGAATAAAAACACTACCATTGTAGTAAAATGATTCGATCACAGAAAGATTTACTTGGAAACAAACAGTCTTTTTACAGATACAAATTTTGCTACAAACTAAATAAAATGACTAGGTAAAAATGTAACACTGCTATCAGGGTCAAATGATTCAATTATGGCAAGGGGAACATGGACAAATTTTGCAGGTCCAGGTCCTATGTATTTCATAATTTGTAAGCCTTGATACAACCCGGTTTTAAAACTCAATTGGCCCAAGATGCTCATTATAAAGAGGTTTCACTGTAGGTTTCTAGGTAGAAATATATATATACAAATATGTGACATACCTTAAGACACCCCTTGCACGCAGTGGCCAGTCCCAGGCAGGGGTATATGACAGCCTTGTCCTGTTCTGACCACACCTCCTCATGGTTGGAGGGCTCAATCTGAACACCTGGCATCAGCATCTCCAGCCCTCCCATTCCACCTCCACAATTGCCATCCGAGTGTTTAGCCTAGAAAACAGTCAGGAAATATAATGGACAGATATGTATTATGCAACATATAGCAAAACCTGTCTTAATGGTCACCTGTCTATAGCAACCCTCATGATTAGGAGGCTAAATCTGAACATCTCCAGCAAGTCAAGAGCAACTGACTAAATAAATTGAGGAATTTCATTTCAAAACGCAATATCCCCTTTTCATCATTTTGAGATATTCCTGATTAGAGCTGCTAATAAAACAATAAAGATAATGAGGCAATGTTTTTTTTTTTGTATTTGTGTATCATCAAATAACAATATGCTTATTGTCAATAATTTGTAACACTTCCAGTAACATCAATTAAAGTAGGAAACACTGCAAGCCAGCGACAAAATGAAATCCAACAAAAGAGGGCGCCAAAGTGGAATGCATTCTGTACACATAGGGCACATATGAACACCGACTAATACCACTATAACGTAAAGACAAATAATAACAATAAAACAAACTATCCTTACTATAATTTACTACAGTGGTAACACTAAAAGAATAGCATGTGACCAAATACATCTCATATTTATTAAGGAAATTTTCTCCATTTAATTGGGTACTCAGGACTGTTAAATTGATTAAAAACCGCCCTGCAAAAGCCTACCCAATTAAGCAGAGAACCATGTATGACTACTCCTACTACTATACAAATTAATAAGAAATAATCATCACTTTTATCAACATGATTATCACTTTCATTATACTTTGTTCAACATTACGTTCAACATTAATAGGTTTTGTTTTTACCTCATCCAGCTCAGAGACAGCATCCTTCACTAGTCCAGCCACCAACTTCATCTCAATGAGGGCAGCTTCCTGGTTGTTCTTGGCTGCCGTCTGAACCTTGTCACATGACCCCCACACGGCTCCCGTCGACTGGAGCTGCTCCTCAGAACTAGGATTGTTTAAGAAATAATAATCATTTGCTTTTATAATGATTGTCATCAAAATTGTCATCAAAAGCATCAATGGTAGCTGGCTCTTGTAAGTTGACATGGCGCCTGTCGACTGAAGCTGCTTTCCAGAACTAGGTTTGTGTTAGAAATATGCTTTGACAGCAATCGTCAAAAAAATAAGACAGAAAGAGAGGCAGATCACACACACAGCTCCAGTCGACTGAAGCTGCTCCTCAGATTAAGTTTTGTGCGAGAGGGATTATATTTTTATAATGATTGTCATCAAAATAAGATGGAAAGGAAGGCAATGATGGCAATTAGAAATGACTAGAAACTCTTGTACTGACCCCCAAGGAATTAAGATCTACAACACACAAGACTATGGTGGAAGTCTATCTTATGTGTCAACCTGGCCACCTAAAATAAAAGCATGAGGGAGAGCAAATTTATTTTAGGGCAGTGGCGAAGGGGGCATGGGGGGGGGGGGGGCACGTGCCCCCCCCCCCCCCCCCCCAATAATTTGGAAAAAACAATAGGAAAAATAAGGAGACATTTTTTGAAAAAACAAAGAAATACATAAGGTGTGCCCCCCCCAATATTTTGCCTGCCCCCCCCCCCCCCCCCCCCCCCCGATCAGTCTGACCACGATGCTACGCCACTGTTTTAGGGGACAACAAATTATACATTTGACCTCATAACATCATACCTTTTGTAACCGGCAATCTTGATCCTCTCTGCCAGCTCTTTGATGCCTTCTACAATGTTGATCACTAGATTCCTTGTTCTCTTCCTCAACGTCTCACCTGGATCACAGAAGAGAAACAAAAACAGTTCTGGATAGGTAAAGAGATCTATTGTTTGTCTGAATCTAACAAACTCATTTTATACGAATCTAGTGTTCTTTCTGAATCAAACAAAGTCACTTACAAATATAGTGTTTCTATCATGCTTTTAAGTTTTGCTCTTACAAATATCAAACAGCTTTTTTCCCCCTTCAAATTTCTGCATGGTTATTGAGATAATAACTATTTGATTCCCAGATTCATTCCAACTCATGTACAAAACTCATAGGCCAGTATTCTACTAAATTTACCCTCAACATTTTTGCTGATTTCTTAGCCGTATGACATTCATTTAATCACTGTGGAAACAAAAAATACATGTGGGCTCTGGGCATTTAGCCCCCGAAATGCCAAAAAGAGCCCCTGAAAATCATAAACAAGCCCAATAACTTTGCACAGAATTCAATGCAAAACATATTTCAGAGTGCTATTTTCATGCAGGGGAGTTTGATTTATCATAACATTCATTCATGCTTGTTTTATTCCTTCTTGATAATGAATGACTTGTCATTAAAAATTACACTAATCTTAGCAATAAAAATGTTTTACCAAAAAAAAATCCATTGATCAAATTATAATATGACATGCAGTACACATTATCAGAAAAAAATATATATACAATAACAATAGCAACAACTCACCACACTCCTTTGGCAATCCATAATAGAGTGAAACAAGGGCAATGCTCTTCATTTCAACGGAGCTAACAATAGACTGGCACTCTTCAGGGCTAGGAGGGGGTGGGCTACTAAAGCACATTGCTAACTTGGTAGCTTCAAAGGACACTGCCTTGCACACGGTTTCTACAAAAATATAACGAAAATTAATTGTGTTTAGATCTTACAAGAAATATGTTGAACTTTTGTTTGGTGGATCTACATAAACAATCAGAGACAATGTTCATTATTTAAACAGAGCTAATAATAGA